>ML785177.1:267047-285214 GCA_009831015.1 Picea engelmannii
AAACAAGTTTTGCTTACTTTTTGAGTTAAGTTTTACTTTCAATTACAAAAAATCTTCCTAGCACCAGAATACACTAAGTTTTATGTTAGTACTTAACATTTGTGGGACACCAATAATGTTCCTTGCCTTGGCATAAGCTAAAGTGTGACATCAAAATAGTTGAAACATAACTCTAGAAAACTCTTTAAATTTGTTCTCTAAAAATAATCTCCCTTATTGATCTTCAACAATGGGGAAATAATTCTCTGCAAAATCGACCCCATGCTCCTTGCCTTCACTCATACATGGAAGGAAATATAATCAAAATCATAGGGAAAATGAGGCAATAAGAGATGTTTCCTTAGGTATAAAAAACTCTCTCTTCAATTACAAAGAGTTTAGAAGAGAGAGACACCTCATATACCCTCTCTTGGATGCACAATAGTTTGGTAACTAAGAAAATATAATATAGTATATATAATTTTAGTTGAATATTAAATGTAAGTAATTGTTTTAGATCTATTTAGGCATTTCAAGGACTGGGACAAATGTAAGAAAAAAATGATATTCTCAATTCAACCACTTCCCACCTCATTTTAGGGAGGAGAGACATCTATACTGATAGAGCCCATATTTTTATGTACTTCATTGGTTCCTAGGTAAAGTTATATCTTCCAACTCAACAAATTAGCCACTGCGTCATTTAAAAAAAAACGATACTCTTCAATTGATGTTCACTAACATGCTTACAGAAGTAGAGAACCTAATTTAAATATAAAATCAATAGTTTCCTATAATTAATTTTGGATAATGCTGCAAACATAAATTATAATTTATTATCATGTTATTTATTCCAACATCACACAAATAGTAAGAATTTATAAACTTATCTATTATGTCCTAACAAAAAATAATTAATTTTAGTTGATACATTCAAATGAGAGTTTAAAAGTGATGGCGTTGGCTCGGAAATATTAGAGTAAACATCATCCTGTTGGATAATCATAGTTCTTGGTCTCTATACCATGAGTTTAGCCAAACAACATTGCCTCCCTATTCATTGAAAGAACTTTTTATATTTTTCGAGGTATTTTTGTAGGAGACCACTAGTTGCTTAGAGACAACTTCTGTTTGATTGCCAGTTGAAGAAAAACAACATGTAGTCAACGATTTGTTGATGGAATACAACATGTGGTCAACCAATCATTGATGGAATACAACACTAAGCTTGATAAACATAAACATGTGTCAAATAAGCTTGATAAGTGTCTGTGCAAATTAGGATAAACATAATGAAAGGCTAACATCAACTCAATGGGCACAAGGTGATCAAATATGGTATAACATTCTTGGCATTCAAAACTAATTATTATGTTTTTACTTTTTTCAAGTAACATATCCCTGGGAAAACCCCCAGGCATTTCCCCTTATTTCGAGGATGGTACCTAGGGTAAACCCTAGATTCTTTAGGGCACAATGCTAGGTCAACAACAAGGCTCAAAGTTGTTGCAACAATATAGCCATTATGAGTTCAATATGTCACTTTTGTGAATAGAACCTGGGTGGGGAGGATAGCACTCCATCCCACAACCACTCAAGCTAGACCCAATTGACAATGATTATGTTTTTACTACCTACATAATCATTTATGTAAATATAAGCAAAGGTATCCTTGATCACATTGTGATGGAAAGTCAAAATCAAAGATGGACTCAACCTTTGAATTATGAACACATTTTCTTTTGTTGTAGAATTTGCTTTGAACATGGCCATGTGGCATGGTCCTATCAAATTCAAAGTCTTCTCTACCCATCCTAAATACTTTCATAGCATTATCATGATCATATTAGTGATAGTTTTAAGTGTGGGCCATTTCCATATTTATAAGTGAGTAATATCAATGAGAAGGACCCACATGCCTTTTTGGGTTTGTAGTGCTTAATCATTCTTAGCGGTATGTTGGACATGTAGTTTTTCACCAAGGTGAATTTTAGGCTAGTTTCATGTGTTTTAGGGTAGTTGAGTGCCAAGGATTCATGTATTAAAAAGTTGTACTTTCGAAATCCAGACTAATTATGCTATGGCACCATGACATAACACTCATTAATAACTTTGACACTCAGTTTTCTAGAATGTGACTTCAAATAACTAAGATATGATTATGATATGAATTGGATCCTTGCAAAACCTCTTGTAAATTTTGTAATGAACATGCAATTGATATATATATATATATATATATTCGTTGGAAGTTGAAATGAATCATTATGATGGTTGGCCTTCTATTGATCCTTAAGACTATTTAGAGTCTTGAATATAACATCACGAGGATAAATCCTACTGTGTTTTTATAGTGGTGGTACTCATATTTAATGTAATACAAGATTTACAAAAAATGTTTGAGAAGGACCAAGTGCTTCATGGGATAAATATTCACAAATAAAGTATGCCCGAGGAAGGACTAGGATTGTTTTAGAAATGGATATTCACAATATTGTACAAGATTATAGACCAATAGAGTAAGGAATCTCAGACACTGACATTTCCATCATAGCATATAGTAAAGCAAGACACATCATTTAGCGGGAAGGGAATAAATGGACCACATATGCATAAAACTTAACATGATCGTTCAATTATAATAAAAAGGGATTTTGATACACATACTTGAAATCTCATGCTTAAAACTCAAATTCCGAGAAATCACTATTATAGTGCCCCAAATAGTTCTCTGGGAACCTAAAAAAATATACAAATATATCTTAAAAGAGTTTATAAATGTATTTAAATGAGTTTATAAATTTGAAAGGTAAATGTGCTCATCCTAAACAGATTGGGATGGGGCTCCTATGGACCAGTAAATGAAAATACTTGGAAAAAGAGAAAATACAGTTAGGTATCGACCTTTGGCTTTCACTGATCATGAAATAAAAGGTTGGATGGAAAATACTGAGAGGAAAAGGAAGAGAAAGGGTTTAGTGAAGTATATGCTTGACTTACTATGATGGAAGGAACTCTCTCATTCATTTGCTTGCTGAAGTTTAGTTTGTATGTTGCTCAGTTGGAGGTGCCATAATGGTTGCAATTGCTTCTTGATGATATTACTTAGTTACTTTAATCAAGGGATTCTTTAACCACTTCTCAATGTATTCCCTCATGGAGGGAACTGCTATCTCATGCTTAATTTTGGTATCCAACAACCTATTTTCCATATCTTTAAAATCAAAACCTAACTGATGAATTGCATCTTCAATATCTTCATTTTTGTTAACATAATGAATAATCCATTTCTCAATTTCTTCCTCCAAAAATTCAGTTAGGTTGTTGAAATCACTAGCCCATGAGTTTTTAAGGGCCTCCAAAATTTACTTCATCAGCTAAACCTCCAGAAAGCTCAACCATGTCTCAAGATGAAATCGACGAGATTTATCGTCAGATGGAAAAGATGATCATTGAAATGGAAAACAAGATGGATAAGAATATGGGTGAAAATAAGGAATAAATACAAAAATATATGAAGGAATTGCAAAATTCCATGTCTTCTTTGATCATTCAGACTCTATATGAAAAACTCCCTAAAGAAGATGTCAAAATGATAAGAACCCATGAAAATAAAGGTAGCAGTCATGTTGAATAAACCACCGACAATAAGAAATTCTCAAGTGGATGTAACTCTAATAATTGAGTTAATTATGGTGGGGGTCCTAAATTGAACCTTCCCTAAGATTTAATTAAAGAAGTGTGATGGAACAAAGGTCTTTACCTAGTTAAACCAAATAGAGCAATATTTTGAACTACATAATATTATGGATGATAATAAAAGGATTCACATAGCAACTTTGAAATTTGAGATAAAACCATATCGATGGTACCAATGGATAGTAAAAATGCAACCCCATTTTTATCATTATAATTGGAGTTTATTTACAAGGGACTTAGAAGAACAATATGGGAAAGTTTGGGAACATGACTACTTCAATCAATTGACAAGAATCAAGCACTTAGGGGATATTGAAGATTATAATTCAGAATTTCAGGTATTGGCCACAAGGGTGGATGACATAAGTGATGGAAAATTGTTGCAATCTTACACGGGTGGATTAAAATAGGACATTAAACATGAGATTTTCTTAAGACACCCAAAAAATGTTATGGAAGCGATGCAATCTGCTCATCATATTCAAGCCAAGAATAAGGCTACACACAAGTCTACCATTGTTGCACACACATGGATCATAGATCATTTTGGGGTTCATAAGACAAATGTACCTCAATCGACAAGGTTAACACCTCAACAAATGGATGAAATAAGAGCAAATTGACTATGTTTCAATTGTGACAATAAGTATAGTAAGGGGTATAAATGCAGTGCGAATAAATTATTCTACATACACTATGAAGAGGAAGAAGATCAAGAATTGGAACTGCCACAAGATACAGATATACAAGAGACTACTCCAACAATATCTTGTCATGCATTGGCTGGCATCAATACTCCACAAATCCTCAAGATACAAGGATACATAAAAAAGAAAAAGGTAACCACATTGATTGATTCTGGTAGTACCCATAATTTCATCAATTATAAGGAAGAAGAAGATCTCAATTTATTTGTATATCCCACACCAAAGTTTCAAGTAAAGATTACAGATGGAGGTACCATAAATTGTTCAGTGAAATTTCATAGTATTAACCTCAACATGGGGGATTATTTTGTGGATATCCCCATGATTTCCATCAAAATGGGTGGTGTTGATGTGGTATTAGGGGTCCAATGGTTACAATCATTGGGAACAGTGACATTTAATTTTCAATATCTTTTCGTGAGATTTTACTTAGATGGAATGGAAATTGAGCTTAGAGGTATCCAAGGGAAACCCTCCAAAGTGATAAGCTCTAATAGCATGAAAAAATTACTCAAAAAGGGACACCGGGGTGTAATTGCACAATTGTTCTCACTTGATGTTCAAACATCTATAGCCCCTGCTCCATCATATCTCCAAATAATTATCACCAATCATTCCAAGGTATTTGGTGAAATGCCTAAGGGTCTTCTACTTGCTCGAGATCATGAACATGCTATTCATTTGCAACCAGGAAGTGTAACACCTAACATACATGTATACATATGCACAAAAGAGTGAGATTGAGATTATGATCCATGAAATTTTAGAGGCTGGTATCATTCAACATAACCAAAGTTCCTTCTCTTCACCAGTGGTGTTGGTTACAAAAAATGATGGTTCTTTTCATATGCGTCTAGATTATAAACAACTAAAAAAAATGACCATCAAAGATAAATTTCCTATCCCTATCATTGATGAATTATCATATGAATTGCATGGAGCAAAATTCTTTACTAAGTTGGATCTTCATTTTGGATATCATCAAATCAGAATGAGGAAGGAAGACATTCCTAAAAAAACTCTAGGACACATGAAGGTCATTATGAGTTTTTGGTTATGCCATTTGGTCTTACTAATGTACCTTCAACATTTCAAAGCTTGATGGATTATATTTACAAGCCCTTCATTAAAAAAATTGTGTTATTATTTTTTGATGACATACTAATCTACAACAAATCTTGGGAAGAGCATGTACAACATGTTGACAGAGTATTAGAACTATTGGAAGAACAACAACTTTATGCCAAGCCTTCCAAGTGTGCCTTTGGGGTTCAAGAAGTGGAATATTTGGGTCATATTGTATCTCATTAAGGTGTAAAAGTGGACCCTAAAAAAATTAAAGCTATGAGGGAATGACCAATTCCCAAAACCTTGAAGAAACTTAGAGGATTCTTAGGATTGACAAGCTATTTACGCAAGTTTGTCAAGAATTATGGTCAAATAACAACACCTCTAATAACATTATTAAAGAAGGAAACATTTTCTTGGACCGAAGAAGCAACCAAATCTTTTGAAAAGCTTAAGGAGGCTATGTGTACAACTCACTTCTTGGCCACACATGACTTTACAAAAACATTTATTGTGGAGTGTGATGCCTCAGGCCATGGAATTGGTGCAGTTTTAATGCAAAAGGAAGGCTCCTTGCCTTTGAAAGAAACCAAATTAAAAGAAAAAACTTAGTAAAACCCATTTATGAAAAATAAATGTTGGCCATACTACATGTAGTTCATAAATGACACCCTTACCTAATAGAAAGACACTTCAAAGTAAAAACAAATCATTATAGTTTGAAGTACTTCTTGGAGAAATGATTGTCTTCAGAAGAGAAACAAAAATGGGTTACAAAGATGTTGGGTTATGACTTTGAAATTATCTATAAAAAAGGAAAACATAATGTTGTGGCAGATTCCCTTTCTAGGAAAGAAGAAGAAACAAAAGGTTCACTATGTGTTATTTCTATTCTGAAATCTGATTGGGTGGAAGAAGCAAGGATAAAATGGAAGCAAGATCATTCAAAACTACATTAGGACCCAAGTTCAATATATAATTTTGTATGGAAGAATGATTTTATATGGTATCATGATTGCCTATATTTATGTAAGAACTCCCAACTCAAACAAAAGGTCCTTATGGAATTGCACACTTCTCCTTATGGGGACATACAAGATTCTTGAAAACATACCATAGGATCAAGAAGGATCTTTTCTGGGAAGGTCTTAAAAATGATGTCCAAAAGTTTGTGTCTGAATGTTTGGTCTGCCAATAGAGTAAGGGAGAAACAATAAAGATTCCAGGTCCCCTACAACCATTAGCTATACGAAGCCAATTTTGGGAAGAAATTTCAATGGATTTTATTACAGGTTTACCCAAATTCGAAGGAAAGACTGTCATCATGGTAGTAGTGGATCGACTAACAAATTATGCCCATTTTTTCTCTCTTTCTCATCCTTTTAAAGGATATACAGTAGCCACAACATTCATGGAAATAATTCAATAGCCACAACATTCATGGAAAGAATTCAATAGCCACAACATTCATGGAAACAATTCAAAAGCTACACAGAGTCCCCAAGATTATTGTAAGTGACATAGATCCAATTTTCAAGAGAATTTTTTGGACGGAATTATTTTCTTGTTTGGGTACTCAATTGGCTCATATCTCATATTGCCACCCGGGTACAACCACTCCAACCATTTACCCTATGTATTTATAGTCGTGAATAAGGAATAAACGTTGGAATGGTTAACATTCCCAAATAATCTCTTCTTTCTTGATTATGTTTGTGTAATGTGCTTCTAATGTAGTCTCTCTATGAATGTCGTTGTAATATACAATATTACAACATTGGTGTTGTTGCCTCCTTCATCCGACTGGGTGACATCAGCAGATGGGGGTGGTCTGAATCTAGTAGAGAGATAAGAGGATCGATTACTGCTCGTAAATAACGATGGATGCGTGCGCCTGTGATTACTCATGGATGTTGGATGCTCGTGGCTGAACTTGCATTAAATTTGAAAGACACAATGAATCAAGAACCTGTAAAAGGAGAACGAAATGAAGATCTAAAGATGTTGTGTGAAATATTTCTCCTTGAAACTGTTCAAGGGACAAGACGCTTACTGCCTAAGATTATTGGTGGATGCTGCTAAAGACAAGCCTGCACATGAAAAATGATCACATGCTCGTTAATTCTTCTTGGATATTGCTTAAATGAAGAAATTATGAGGCATTCATAAATGATTATGTTGCGTGAAATATCTCTGACTGATCATGGTCAAGTGCCGAGGCATTCTTTTTGCGAATTTTCTGGCAGATGCCTAGCGACTTGGTTGTTGGTAGATGGTCGACTACCAAAGAAGAAAAAACATTTTGTTGCAACTCGAACCGATTCAAGAAGTCTACGAGTACCTTCAGGAATTGTTAGGGTTACCACCACCTTATAAATTGTTGCACAAGAACTGAAACCACCACTAAGGAGTGGGGACTGCAAGGGTTTGTAAAATATGGTAAATTATTAAAAGCATGAATACTGGAAGATGGCCCAAAGCCATGTTACCATCGACTCACATGGAGGAATGCCAACAAATTGTGAACTATGAACCTATTGGACGAATGGTCGATACCCTCCCTGGTCGACACGAATTAGTGGATGCTATGACAAGATAAATTGACTGTCGACTTGCTTGACATAATTGATCAAGGAAAGAGTGCACATACACGCAGTCTAAACACAGTTTTGCAGTAGAGATATTGACCCAACCGACCCGTGACTACGTTGATTGATGGTGATAAATCGACCAATACTAATGGATTCATTTTTCTATGGAGAATGATCGATTGCTAATGTTCTTCAGGCATGACTTTCGGTTGTAGTTTATTTTCAATAGAAGCTAGTTTGGATGCAAATTATTTCATGTATAAGGAGTCATATAATGAAATGATTATATGAAGGATAAATAGCAGAATATATAGTCGAGTATGTGTCTAGTCTATGTCGAAGTCGATTATGTAATACAATTAGTCAGAAAAGAAAAAAAAAATATATGTCTTGTCGTTAGTTTCAATTTTAAGAGGTATTGAAAATATGAGTTGAAACTGAAAGGAAGGGGTTAAACGTGTGTCTTCTTTGAAGGCAGGTGATCCCCTCCATCTATGTAATGAAAGTTGGTTTCTCGTTGATGAGATCGATTTCTTGCCGATATGAGTCGATCCTTAGTTAGTCGATAAAATTGTAAAAGCATGGTACTGGAAAAAGTCTTTGTAAGTTATGTCATAAGTTGAGTAAGTCAAGTCATGATCATGTAGAGTTTAGAGTCATAATCTATCCTCCTTCATGTAATGTAAAAAGAAAGACTCCATACATTACCAGAGATTTGAAAGCATAAAGCAACACAATCATGTTAAAGAGCAACATAATGATGAGCAACAAAGTAATGAGCAAAGCAATTACAAGAGAGCAACATTCGAAGGCATTCAAGAGAGATATTTTATACACACACAAAGCATTCACAAAAAGGTAATGAAAATTAAATTAAACCCCTTGGTACGAGAATTATAGAAAAATTCCTGAAAGAAGCATAATGTTTGGCTGCTGATGTAGACCCTCTTCGATCCCATATCAAGAATCCTTCAAGAGTGATAGCCTGACAGAGCACATGAGCAATATAGGTCTGAATTGAGTGACTGACTTGGCAATAGCAGAAGCCGGGGCGACTCTTGAAAGTTGATAGAGGTAAGAAGAACATGGAGATCAAGGAGGTGGAATTGTCATATGGCCACTTGGAGCACTTGAACTCAGGACTTGGACGCATGTTTTCTCGGGACGAGCAAGGAATTGAGTGTGAGGGAGATGTTATAGGGGCTTCTTAGGCCCTTGTCATCATACATTAGAGTTAATGCATAAATGTATGTAATAAAGAGGATAAATCCAAGTAAATATATGTAACAAATGGTAAATGCATAAAATAACTAAACTAATGATTAGTTGAAGCAGGTACAACCACTCCAACCATTTACCCTATGTATTTATACTCACAAATAAGGAATAAACGGTGGATTGGTTAACCTTCCCAAATAATCTCTTATGTCTATGTAATGCGCTTCTAATGTAGTCTTTTTGTGAATGCCGTTGTAATATACAAGATTACAACAACATGCAATGATATTATTTTATTATTAACTTGAGTGTGCTATACTTTACAAGGATAGATGCACTAACCTATTAGTGTCCTGGCTCACCAGCCCAATAGTCACATAGGATCTCCAACCTCAAAACATATACATACATATATACACATCACAATCATTCCCACACACTTACTTGTGTGCATGCAACACTATGGAATATGCACACCCTTCCTTGATACAAACTCCACACACAGTAGGTCAGGAATGTGCACACCTTTTCTTTGATAACGTGCCTTGCACACTCCACATGTACGCGTAAAACCCAAAACTTGGTACCATGACTTACCAACCTATATGTACAATACATTTTCACTTGTTGCCAACGAATTACCATCCTACATGGTTCATTACATCGCACACTACTCATATGTGTGCAAAACCAAAAATGGCTCAGCAACCTATATGCACAACTACAAATGAGGTTCGAGTTAGGGATATTACAACAACACTCCTTGTAGAAGGGTTGGAAATTGATGTTTTTATCCTTGAAGATTGAGAGGGATATTTCTAACCCTTCCTCATGGAACTCTTTGCCTTTATTGATGATTTTCAAGGATTTCATTTTCTTCTTGTCTATCACCCATGATTGGATCCTTTTCTTCTTCAATATTTGAACTTTCTCCAATTTGTGGAAATTGAATTTGTTTGCTTTTATTTCTTGGTATAGGACCCTTGTATTGTTCTAGCTTCAATTTCTATTTTGTCTTCTCTACCTTCTTGAAATTTCTCTTTCCTCTTTGTGAGCAAGATTTTCCTAGGATCTTTCAAGCTCTTCATGTATTCAGGTTGATGTTAGAACCAAGTCATACAATTGATGCAAAACACTTGTCTGATTTCCTAATCCAACTTGCAACTCAGGTTGGTTAGGTTGAGGTAGAGTCATAAATAATTCTGGTATGAAATTAAATTTTTGTTCTTGATCCCTAGTATGGTCACCAAAAATGTTGATGTTTGAATCAGTTAAGATCGAAACAACAACTTCACGAGGATATTAATCCCCCAATGTTTTTATAGAGGTGGTACTCTTCTGTATATTATTCAAATATTTATCTTTAAATATCTCAGGACAATAGTTTGGAAAATAAGAATGCTAAATAGCAAACTCTAAATCTTTATGAATCAAATAAATTAAAAATATTGTTGACTGAAAATAAGATACATGCATAGAAGAATTCCTGAGAAAGGGACCAAGAATCTTACTCATAAAATATAGTATTTTCAGAAATATTATACATAAATAACAAGTACAAATCTCTCATCCATCACATAATCCAAATAATTTTGATCACATTAAAGGAAGGGAAGATAAAGGCCCATGTATAAGAGAACTTTAAAGAATTCTTTTCATTGAAAAAAAATAGAATACGATAGGAAAACTTTAAATATCCAATGCTCAAACTTAGATTTCAAAAGATATCATTAAAGTTTATCCCCGAAGTAGTTCTTTGGGATTTTCTTAAAATATAATACAATCTTTGATAGTCTTAAAGAAGATTAAAATGCATTCATCCAAACATGGACTAGGATCGTACTCCCGTGGACTGTAAAATAAATATAAGAAACAGGAACAGGATAGGACCTGAAAGGAAGACAAAAAGAGAAAGATCAAAAAATCGATTATGTTTTTCTTGGAATAGATAAAACAAAACTGGATGATTTTCTGAAAAGGAAGAGAAAATAATTGGGAAGAATGTGATTTGTATTACTCACTATGATGGAATCTCTTGGTCATTTTGTGGCCAATATTGCTCTTATATTCTCCTTGGTGATAGTTTCACGATCGGTGGCAACCGCTTCCATTTGATCCTCTTTAGTAATTTTGATTAAAGCTAACTTTAACCAATTATCAATGTATTCACGCATAGGAACAACAATTATCTCTTGTCTAACTCTTATGTCAAATAATGTATTTTCAAATTCTCTAAGATCAATTGAAAGTTGTTGTAATGTAACTTCAATGTCTTCATTTCTATTTACATATTCTACAAGTCAACTTTCAATTTCCTGCTCCGTATACTTGATCATGCTGTTAAACTTCTTCACTGATATGCCCTTTAATATTTCCACATGCTCCTCAAATTGTTTCCTTCTCATGAGAATAGAATTTAAAATCAATTTAGGATCTTGTACTTCACCAGTAGTTCCTGCAAGGTCTAACTCGACCAACTTCAAATAATCTTCACCCTTTTTACCACTTAGAACATCAAGATCATCTAATAGCTCCTTTAAGGTTTTAATTCTCTTTATCCAACATGCTTTTAATTGTTTGACACGTGCCGGGGATGACAAATCTTCTTCTTTTCTTTTGAGCTCATGTTACAAGGAAAATCACTCTATGGCATGGGGTAAACCACAACAGAGGAAAATGATTGCAGAACTCAATTCTAATCTCAAGTATGATATATAAACAAACATGCTAATCTAGACAAGATAGAGAGCCTACCTAGTCCATACATTCGATGAAGTCCACCGTTGAGAACTCGACTCAAAGCTATACACCTGCAACTTGTCCTCAAAAACCAAGATACGCAAGCATATGGTGATAATATATAATGTTAACACATATAATAACATAATCCATCAATATTCATAACAAATATGCCCATGGAATAACAGTTCAAATATGTGCAAGATATTAATTGGATGAGAAAAGAGTATTTCTATTAAAATATGATCAACATAAGTGTATAAATGATAAACTTCTGTGTCGGTATGTCTCGAAACCGAGAAAATAAGTCCCTTCCAACCGAGCCTCCACCACTTCAATCCTTCACTAAAGGCAAGCTCATATAAGAGAGACAAGATGTTCTCCATCAAAGAGGGAAGAGCTTGGGGGCTGAACAATGTGTTCAGACTTAAAAGCACAAAGGGATGCATACTCAATATGAAGTGAATAATTTCTCCAGAGTAACTTTGCTCTCAAAGTTGAATTCTTCTGCCTCTTCCACAACTTGGATATGGCCCATTTATAGGCTTCAAATGGAACTGAAGGGCCGAGTCAGAATGTTTCCAATATATGGAAGGTCAAGAATCATGGATCTTGTGACGTGACATGGAAACCCGACACCATTTTTTATTTTAGACACAAAACCTGATGTACGCGGGTAGTAATGGTGCAACCTGCGTATACACATGTTATATAGCTGTTAAGGCATGTATATGTGGAAAAATATGTTTTTTAGATCTGGGAATTACAAAAAGGGACTTCAAGTGTGCATAGGGAAATGGGAAAGGCTTTGTGAGCAAGTTGAATGGGGTGAGGCAAATATTGCTATAATAGATGCCCCCTAATGTGTGAGGTCAGAGGAGTATATGCGATGGCCAAAATACATTATAATTCCTAGAAGTGGAGTAATGGAGACCTAGCTGGACGAACTAGTTGCTCATAAGAATATTACAAACTATAATGACTTTGTACACATGGAATCCAATTTGAATTACACTGCAGATCCATGTGGAAAGATACCAAACAACTGTTCATGGCCATGAATAGGTAATCCAAATGTAGATACATGCCAAAGGTTGTCATAGTCACGAACAAAGCCCAGTGAAAACCAGTCTCAAAATCAATTTGAATATATGTGTCTGTAATGGAGTACAATATTATCTCCCACAATCACTAAAGTGATATAGGTACTGGTCCAATGAATGATAGCAATAGCTTAGGAAAGTTGTGAATATGAATTGATGTCTTCAAGTCTTCTACACGATCCACCAAAGGTGCAAGTCTACATCATGTGAATAAAGGATTTGAGTTTGAACACAATGAGACTTTGTTTGATTACTGATCATTAAGGTATGCCGTTAACAAACACGAGACAACCTACCTATAATGAAAGTAGGTATCAAGGCACATAGTACATTCTTACAAGTGTGAATAAAGGTGTTGAGGTTGAACACTTTAAGAATCCATCGATCAAGAGACATTGATGTACTCCCAACTGTCGATGGTGAGAGAACCTGCCACTGATGATTGCAAGCCTCTAGGTACTCATAGAAGTCTAGGCCTCGTTTCTAGAACAGATGAGCTGAAGTCGATGGAAGGAGACCCGCTGAAAGGAGAGCATTAAGGCATCTCTCATCAGTCAACATGAGGTACAAAGCAGTAGCTTGATGATTTGGAGGAACTCAGATGAAGAACATGTTCACGAACCAATGACCTTGTGCGTCTTTCGCATGCACTAGATGCAAGCAGTGCATGAAAAAGACCCTTTGAATAGCAGCCAATAATGAAAACTATCGACAAAGGCGAGGAAACCACCATTAAGGCTAATGACATCCAAGACATTGCATGAATCCCAATGTGTGAGTAGATTTATTTCCATTGAACACAAGGGAAACCCCCCAGTCAATGACCAATGAGGAGATGTCAACTGTTGGGTTCAAGGTTACCTACCCATAATGAAAGTAGGACCATGATGCACGGTAGGACTACAACTTCATGTAACTCTGAGACGTACTGAGGGTACGACTGACATGCAAAGTCAAGAGTTCTGAGAAATGGCTGACACAAGATGATAGGCATCCTTTGAACAAGAGCATGAGACATATGGAGGACTATGGAATCATAGACTCAATGATGAAACTTTGTGATGCAGGAGGAACCAATCAAACTCTCCATAGAGACTGGAAGAGTAACCAGTCGGAGGAGTAAACTCTAGGTAACAAACTGAGCTTCCTAAGGTCATGCTAAACCCAAACTTTGATGATAAGTGAACTCAAAAGCGTGTGCTCTGTTCAAATGCGACACGATTGTTGCCAAGATGAGATAATATTCCTTTCTCGCCCTTCTTTTTTGTTTTTTCATAGACAAATGAATGTTATGATACATAGGAGGAAATGAGTGTCGCAAGTAAGAAACTGGTTCTAGCAGTGGAACATACCTATGCTCAATGCAAGGAGGTGCATGCAGAATATGGAAACTCGAGGGAATGTTTCCTCGTAGGGTACAGGGTGTCAAGCTGCAAAGGATATAAACAAGGCTCTGCTCGGATGATGATGCAAACTGCTGAGATAATAGGATTATAATGCGAAAGTGAGAACCGACAATAGGCTCAATACTGCAAGCAAGAGAATGTGATGTAATTACAACTTAACTCCAAAGAATGTTATTTTTCGTAAATTTAGTCCCCTAGGCCCGAAAAAGTATAAAACAATACCCATGAGAACTCTTCTGGCCACTAGTGACTAGAGTGTTCCTTTTTTGAAATTAGTCTACTTGGTCCGAAAAAGGGTTAAAATTACACCAAATAGACGTCCTTTCAAATCCAATTTACGAGTGTGAAAGAGACAATTTCACTCGACCATATTTTTGCTTTTTGAGAGAGAGTCAGAAAATAGATTAAACCAGACTCGTGGGATTCCCATAGGTATAGGTCAGCATGCCTATGAGTAGGAATATGAGGCTCGAATGCAAAGTCATATTTGAACTATAAAGGACTCCCAATCTTTATGGAATAATCTCTGCATGGGCAACAAATGGCATATAGGTTCTAACTAGGGCACCCATGTTTGGTAAGCCTCTACCATTCACTAATGACACTTCTAGTAGCATTAAGGAGGTTCTGTGTCGCTAACAAATGGGTTCGTAACTAAGGCATATAAATCAGAGTCAAAGGATAATGTAAGTGTGCAAAATGAAGTGATGACCTATCCTATATGCTCGGTAAAAGAAAATACTTTCCAGAGTCACGAATCGGTAAAATGATGCTAGAAACTGCAAGAATCCCTGGATAAAACCGCCAAAACCAACTCCTTCCACTCCACTACTAGTCCACTAGGCCAAAATATTAGAAAAAACTATGTAAACTGGGTAAACTTTTTCTATAACTAGTAAAAATAACCAATTTTACCATATCATTTCACATTTTCACCCAAATAATGAATTTTGGACCAAATTGTCCACGAGCTTCAAGTGTCGATTGTAGGAGATACGAGCGATGGGATTGACAACCATATGGACCAAGTAATTATTCTTTCCTTCCTCTTCATTTCTAGTGGATTAGGTTTTGAAATTAGGTCTCATTTTTTTAGCTTTTTAATGTGCAAATTAGGAATTAGTCTATACGTGGGTTGTAGATCATTGGGTCAGGTATACACAACCCTATACATGATTGTTATCAAACAAACACCATATATGCAACCATATACATGATTATGTAAACTACATCTTGCGTACAAGTCTGTAACTTGGTTTTTTAAAGAAATTTGACTCAAAAATTGGATTTTTTCTTGCAGGATGGTATTGGAATGGAGAGAAAAAGAGAGCACGAGGAAGTTGATGTTGCAGTGGAAAGATATCCAAGGTCCCAATTAGCATTAAAAATATGCAGGCTATATAATTTTTGGGTTCTCAAAGGGATGAGGGATCAAGTGAGGTTGCTCCAAATGCTGGTGAAATTTTGGGATCCAGATACAGAGGCCTTCAACCTCGATGGGAAACCATTGAGAATTGAAGTCGAGGATATCTACTTTTTGACAGGGTTGTCACGTCAGGGTGAGGTGGTGAACCTCAAAGCCAGGGGATTTGGGAGTGGTATGAATATAGAGGACTACATCACCACTAACTGTGTTGCAGGAACATAAAAGGTAGGGAGCCAACTCCCTATTCGGACAATCAACAATCTAAGTTTAAAGATCGTCATTCTCGTGTTGACACAGATCATGGGGTTGGCCTTGTTGCATCAGGAATCAAGGCCCTTGATGTTCTACTCCGTGGAGTGCTTATGACCCACATTATATGATTGATGCACTTCACTACTGGCTACTATGAAGAGCTAGTTAACAGACCACAAACAGGGTAGGAAGAGGAACTTCGGGTTCACATCTATCTTGTGTAGTTTTTTCTTCGAGCGGGTTCCAAGATTGAGCCCTAGAGTCGAGATTGCTCCACATAGATTGCTCTATCCATTTATGTCATAGTGGACCGAGGTGATGAGGTGGTTGGGAGGTGGTAGGGTACTGACCCCCTACAATGATGAGTTCTTTTTTTGGTGGTACCGACAGGTGATAGCCTTGGAGGACTACCCTTATGCAGGGATGGACTTCAAAGGAGATCCAGATATGTCATTGCCACCAGGTTCCACCTATGGAGACATAGGTATGAAACAATCTTAAAATATATTTCATTTTTTGGGTGTTTTTTAAAGAGAATAAAAAACACAAATGTTTTTGGATGGTGTGAAGTATTTTAACAAAAATGCTTTGTTGTGCAAACGTAGGTCCGCGATGGTCGAATGGATTCCCATGACACCGGTGGAGGAACCGGGGGGGATGATCCAACGGGAGGAGATGTAGAGAGAGAGTGCTTCAAAATGTGCAGGGAGACCTGTCTTGTTTGACGCAAAGGATTCCCATGGCACAAGTAGAGGATCTTCCAGATGCGATGCAGCGACAGGTGGTGGGTGTTCCCTGTGCGTGGGTGCGACTCTTCCGACGTCTCACAAATGCCATAGTATGCTATCATGACACACATCCGACGCCACAGACATAGATATCATGGTTATTGTATTGATTGGTTTTATATGTATTTTGAGGGTGTGAGCCCCAATTTTGTACTATAACACCATATTTTTGGAGAAATGAAATATAAAAACATTGGTCTTCGACTCTACTTATATTACAATGTGTAAATTGGTGAATGTGTTTTCTTTACATTAGGTATGTGACAAATTCCAATCTAAAACTTAATTAGCATATGCATCAGATACATAATTAGAACTTCTAAGTATGTGATTATAAGTGATAAAATCAAAATTTTGTTCCAAAATTCGTACCCATAGGAATCGTCGGAGTAGAGTAGGGTCTCGCACACGGTAACTACTGTTCAATTGATATACTATTAACTGGGAGTGTAATGATCCCAAGCCATTATGCAAGGATCATCACTGTTTTGGTGTCTTTTTAAAACTTTTTCTGAGTGAGGTATTTCGTCAAACAATTTGCTGATCTATTTGTTTACTTGTGTTTATATGTGTGTATGCAGAAATAACAAGAATAGACAACCATGAAACATACCTCAACCATATGCAATAGGATAGACATCCAAAACATCTCAATTCTTCTTTATTCATAAAATAGAGAAACCTACTACAATGAAGATGTCGATCTAGAATGCTCAACAGATGGCCAGGAAGATAGAAAATAGATAAGAGCTGCTACAAAATGCTCTCGCTAATACAAAAGAAGCCTCCAAAGGCTAAATAAGAAATGAAGATCAATACAAGAAGATCTGAATGCCAAACTCTCCAGCTGAAGAATGCCACGCTCCAATAGAAGGCTGAAACCCTCAATAACTCGACCCTGCTGCCAAAAGTGTCCAGTCACCCTAAGAAATATGCCAACTGATAGATCGGGTGATGGTAAGAACAACCCAGGTGCCTGAATCTCCAAGATCCATCTCAATCTCTGTAGATCTGAAATCCCCCACTGAATGGTGCGCCCCACTGGATCACTGAAGCCCTAGATAATTCGGCCCTGCTGAAGGAGGCCTCCAAATGCTCTGAAACTCTCCAGAAATATAGATCGGGACACTGCAAGTCACTAGGTGAAGTCTCAGGGTCAGATCTGAAGTGTAACCCCTCCAAACGGACTAG
>ML785177.1:299058-314876 GCA_009831015.1 Picea engelmannii
TACGAGGTCGAGACTCATAAATAGCATGGCACTTCCACATATATGGCTGGCCCAAGAGAACATCACAAACATCTAGTGGGGAAACATCACATAATACCTCGTCCTTGAAGGGATAGATGCCGTATGCCAATCGACATTGCTGGATGACACGAAGATCTCGTCCTTGGCGAAGCCACCCAATGTTGTATGGCTGCGGGTGTGGTGTTGTTGACAATCCCAACTATTTGACGACCTCTGTTGAGATGAGGTTCTTCTGGCTTCCGCTATCAACAATAAAATGCAACGGGGTCCCCTTCACCCACATCTGTGAATGAAAAAGGCACTCCCCCTCTTCAGGATCTGTTGGTTCTTCTGGTTGAATTGTTGCGGTCGCGACAATAGCAGTGGGGTCTGCGTCAATGATTTATCCTTTACTTGTATTTTCAAAATCAGATTCTGAATCAGGGTTCTGCTCCTTGTCTTTGATCTCAGCCACCAATGACTGTTTTGAGCGACATTCATTGGTGTTGTGCTAGGGGGTTTTGTGGAAATCACACCATTTTCCAGTGTCCTTCTTTGTCTTCCCATGACCCTTCTTTTCCTGTTTCTTGCACTGGTTTTCGGGAGACTGTTTGTTAGGGCCGTCTTTGTCATATTTTGGTTGTTGCATATTTGTAGACCCGAATTCCCGTTTGTTCTGGTGCTTAAATTTCTGCTCAATTTTAACAACATATCGATAAGCAACATCGAGTGATGAGATGTCCAGAAAATTCATTTCATTCTGGATGTATCTGTGTAGAGCCCCACGGTATTTCAGAAGCAAATGTCCCTCGGAGTCTTTGATACCCAACTTGGTGCGCAAGGTATGGAAGGCATTGGTGAAATTCAGAACGGCTTGGCCCCTCTCTTGCCACAGTGTGGTCCATCTCATGTACTGGTCTTCGTAGTTTCCAATAGGGTAATACTGTTCCTTTACTGCATCCATAAAAAAATCCCAAGTGGGATTGGCCCCATATATTCCATCCTCCTCTATGGAACTTTGCTCCCAGTAAGTTTCCCACCAATGTTTGACACGAGGGAGAGCTTTAAGGAGTGCGAAGGTGATCTTTTCTTTGTCGGAAAAATTGTGAACAAAGAAATAACCTTCTAGTAGAGTTAACCATTTTTCTAGGGCTTCTGCGTCTATCTGTCCTTCAAATACAGGAATATCAAAATTAACTTGTACCTTGAAAGGTGAGGTGCCTCCGAAGTGGCCGCTTGATGAATATGCGCCTGATGCTATCGGCAGGCGTTTAAGGATGTGGGAAAAATTCTCCATCATTTCGTCCCTCTGTCGCGTGAGAGCTTGCTCAAGCAACATATTGATAGGATCGTCTGCTCCGTCGATTTTTTTTTTCTTCCGCCATTAAGGGTTTCTTGGGTGTGCGAGAGAGATTGTCTTCAAGAGAGACCAGATCGAGCCCCAACTTGCTATACTCGGACCTTGTCGGGGACATGCATTGAAAAAAACAATCAAGAGCAACCTGCTCTGATACCACTGATCCGAATTATTTTTGGCACGAAATGAGAGCGGAGATATAATAAAGAAATGCACAGAGATATTGCGTATATCCAGTAATATAACATAAATATATCAGAGATGCAACCATAAACACGGAGATACAGTAATACACGATTTCTATTAATGAAATAAATGTACAGAGACTGTAAAAATACAGAGTGAAAGACTCGCTAGAATGGTGGCAGCTTATCTCTGAGAAGAGATGTGACAGTTACTCGCATTCGCAAGAAGATGATTACAATGAGGTTCTAGAGGACTTTTTACAATAAACAGGAATTCCAAAAATCCTTGACATCCAAAAACCTAACCCTAGGAGATGAAGCGCCAAAAGTCATGTGGGCCCTGTTTGGGTAAGTTAGTACATCAACTTCCCGGGGTCGTAACTTTTGCATATGATCTCCGTTTTAGGCGTATGATAGCTCGTCGGAAAGGTATTGTTGAGGAGATTAATTTTGGGGGCTCATTCATGCCTTCGTCTATCATTGAGAACCTCGATCTAAAAAGACCTTCATTCAGGCCCTCAAAATGGCCCCGAAAGTTAAAACCTGTTAAAAATAGTAAATTGCCAAAATTGCCAAAATTGCCAGAAAACTGTTTTGAGCCAGTGAGAAAAGGTGGGTGGCCACCGATATCCACCTGGATCACCAAGTCTATAGATTTAACGTTTGCAGAGCCTATAATTCCATCGACATGAGGCCCTTGATTTTGTCTAGGGTCATAGTTAAACCTTGGTGCATCGGGAAGAATCTCGTATAACATCCCAAACTGAGCATATATGAGAT
The DNA here is from genome assembly GCA_009831015.1 of Picea engelmannii. Taxonomy (NCBI): domain Eukaryota; kingdom Viridiplantae; phylum Streptophyta; class Pinopsida; order Pinales; family Pinaceae; genus Picea; species Picea engelmannii. Next base: position 301,381 of record ML785177.1, read on the forward strand.
CTAACTACTGGGTTTTAAAAATCGCTTCCTCTTCAGATGTTACCCCGGATATAGAAACATCCTTCGAAATATAAGGCAGTAAAGACTTACGAAACCATTCCAACAGGAAATTTGGAGGAATGTAGGCTTTCATCAACCTCTTCTGTCTACACCACTCTTGGATGTGATCGAATATATGGGTGTTTTTGTCCTGTCGGAGGGACAACGAAAGTTCTATGCCAACGTCGTAACAAACTGACAATTGGGAGTGGTTGAGGAACATTAGAACCATCTGATTAAAATTCCCGTATGTCCCTCCTGGTAGCTCTATATTCCATTTCACTGCAACCCTTGTGAGGGTGCATTGAAACAATCTTAAACGAAAAGCATCATCGTTAAGGGAATTGGAAGATAACCAAAGATGACAAGTAGTGACGTGATCACCAGGATCCTCACCAGTCTTTCCCTCGAATTTTGGAATATCCAAAGGAAGCTTGGTGGGGACAGGGGGCCATGTTGGGTCATGACACACTAGGTTGTTCATTAATCTTGTCAATTCTGGAAAATTGCGCGTGGCCAGAAAAGGGAGACGGGGTTGCGACATCTGGCCCCAAGCTTCCGAGAAATATTGATGTTGGGGAATCATAACCCATCCAGGGTTCTGGTATGCACCGTGGCCGTGTTTAGAATTGTAAAAACCTCCTCCAAACTGATTCATGAGGGGTTGATTGGGCACCATTCTAGTAGGAATTCTCTGATGAGGGTTGTAAATATTTCCCCCAGCTAGAGCAACTCCACGTTGGGGGTTTCCCAAAGTATGAAACTAACCTCCTCCAGGTGGAAATACAGAGGATAGAGGTGGATTCGTTATGCCAAATTTGTTGGTCAGAATTGGTGTGGAGTAAAGGACATAACATAAGCAACATCTTGTCCGCGTGGTTGATTACTCCATCCAGGAGGATTAAGACCAGGATTAGACCCGGGGTGAAAAGGAGGTAGGACTCTAACCATAGGAGTCGTTTGGGGAATATGAGTACCACCAAATGAAAGTGGAATATGCGGAGGAGCCATGCCCCCAAGTCCAATACCAGGATTCAGATTAGATGCTGGAATGGAGGATGAAAATTGCGATGTGAAATTTGACATACCATAAGAGAAAAGGCTAGAGGCTGAAGGGATGGACTGAGTATTGTATCCCGATGAACTAAAAAGAGACCCAAAAGGGTTCGTTACTATAGGTTGAGTATTAAGTATAGGTCGGACATGAGTGATAATGGGAACCTCTGACACTGCAACCGTAGTGGTCGAAGGCGTAGAAGGAGTTCCATTAACTATGGTAGGTATGGGAGTCGAAGGAATCCTAGTATATTTATGACTCGACTCAGTACTCATACTTGTATGACCAAAATTCTGGTAGGTGGAGGTGTGTGTACCACGTTTGATAACTTTACACATTTTAGAAGGCAAAGACTCAAGATGCGGTGGTAATTTCAACAAACAACGAGACCTGCGAGGAAGCTGGTTTGGCTCCACGATGACTAAAGACTTGAGGTATAAAAACAAATCCTAAGGCCAACTAACAATCAAAGAGAACACCCCCTCCAAAAAAGGCCAATATGCACACAAACAAGATAAAGTGGATGAAAGGGGCCTCCCTCCATAAAGTAGGCATGCCTTGCCCAAGAGGGGCATGAGATTCCCTTCAAAAGATCGGAGGTATCTGAATCAGTTATAAGGGCCCTTGTGGGCTTAACAACGTAGTCCGTTAGATCCCTCAGAGAGGTAATCCTCCATAAAGGTTGTGTGATGTCCGACCCTTATTCGACTTAGGGTACCTATAGAATAACCCCTGAAAGTAACCTATGTGGCTACCTATGTCAAGCAATTAAATCTACTACGATATAACCAATGCGTAGGCGAAAAGTCATAATTTAGGTCCATCATATGGGCAGGGTAACAAAGCCCAAAATCTAGAAAGCACCGCCTCTCATAGAGGTAAAGGTACTAGCAAGACCCCCATATATGAATATATCGCCATAAATATCTCTGATGCTAAGAAGGGATTGGAGGGATATCTCCTCAACCAACTTCGCGCGACCTTGTGCTTAACTCCGGTGTGAGCGGAGCCTCCTGATGTCGCCAATTATACAATTGATTTCACCACTTCCTTAGTCAGACACATATGTTGAGTTTAATAGCCTTGGATAAGTTTACTCACAAAACCCTATTCCAAGGCTATAAATCTTAAGTTACTTTGTGCACCCTGAAAAATAAAACCGTTTCTAATCAATTTTAAATTTATCAACATTACTTTTAGTTGCTTTGTTTACTCAAAAGATGTGGTCGTGAAACTGATGATGTTATGACTCAACAAGTAAAAGAAATGAATATGAATATAATGTAAAGTCCTAAATTCAATTCTCAATAAATGATAAGCTTTTCAAAAATGCAACTTTCAATTCAACTCTACAACTTCAAATAAGATGCAATTTTTCCATACATGTATCAAGATCAATGATAAGAACCCAAAAGATCAAATGCCATAATGAAAAATGTATTATTTTTGTATTTTCAATATAAAGAAAATGAAAATGCAAGGATTGAACAACAACTTGATATATTAACCCTACTATAATCAAAAGAGACAAATCAAGTAGGATATCAAGAAGCAAAAACCTAGCCTAAGATGCAAGGACAACCAATGAAAAAAGACGATGAGAAAGAAAACCGCCCGAAAATTCAACCAAAGGAAGGTTCCCTATCAATCTACAGGCACTTAATAGTCATGACAGAGATCCAAGAAGACTCAACAACCATAAAAAATTACTCAACAAACACCAAACTCAACAATCAAGAAAACAAGTATGATGTACATGACTTTCCAAGAAAAAATCACGTATATACTCTCCCTACAGAAAGACAACTAGAGTATGTATGCATATGTCAAGGGAAAACCCACATATATGTATTGAAACACTGCCAGGTTAAGGATAAGGTCAAGAAACTCAGTCTCAAAATGAAAATAGGCTATCAAGCAATCAGATGACAAGAAACTCAAGCTAAATGAGAGAAATCAAAGGAGAAAAACACTCCAAACCTCGAAAAGAAGATTCATTCCCCAGTATGGTTGCCAATTTTGTTATGAGGAAAATCACTCTATGGCATGGGGTAAACCACAACATATGGAAATGACTGCATAAATAAACTCTAATCTCAAATATGCTGTATAAAAAAACATGCTAATCAAGACAAGATAAAGAGCCTACCTCATCCATATGTTCGATGAAGTCCACCATTGAGCACTCGACTCAAAGCTATATTACACTTACAACTTGTCCTCAACAACCAAGATACACAAGCATATGGTGATGATATATAAAGTTAGCACATATAATAGCATAATCCATCAATATTCATAACAAATATGCCCATGGAATAACAATTCAAATATTTGCAAGACATTAATTGGACGAGAAAAGAGTATTTCTATTAAAATATGATCAACATAAGTGTATACATGACAAACTTCTCTGTCAGCAGGTCTCAGAATCGAGAAACTAAGTCCCTTCCAGATGGGCCTCCACCACTTCAATCCTCCACCAAAGGCAATGATTCAGGTGGATATCAGTGGCCACCCACCTATTCCACGGGCTCGAAAAACAATTTTCCATATTGGCAGTTTTTCGGGTTCCAAAATTCCGGGGCCGTTTTGAGTCTCTAAACGACGTTTTTTGGGGATTTGGGGACCAAATGACTATTAATAGCATTGACCTGGGCTAGTCGAAAACCGATCTTCTTGGTTAGACCTTTCCAATAGTGTATCGAGTGCCCCAAACAAAGATTGTATGAAAAATTTACGCCCCTGGGAAGTTGACGTATCAACTACCCCCATCGAGACCCGCAAACCTTTTGGATTTTCATCTTCTGGGGTTAGGGTTTTGGATTTTACTCATGTTAAAAAGGCCTTTGGAGCCTCATTGTAACAATCATCTTCTTGTGAATGAGAGTAGCCATTACATCTCTTCTCAGAGATAAGCTGCCACCATTCTAGCGAGTCTTTCACTCTATATTTTTATAGTATGTACATTTCTTTCATTAATAGAAATCATGTATTACTGTATTTCTCCGTTTCTGGCAATATTTATGTGTATTTCATTGTAGTATCTATGCTTTCATTTCATTCTCAAAAATAATCTAGATCAGTGGTACCAGAGCAGGCTGCTCTTGATCATTTTTTAGTGCATGTCCTCGACGAGGTCCGAGTATAGCAAGTTGGGTCTCGAGCTTGTCTCTCTTGAGGACAATTTCTCTCACATGCCCAAGAAACCCTCCATGGCGGAAGAAAATAAAAATGATGGAGCAAACAATTCTATTAATCTGTTGCTTGAGCAAGCTCTCATGCGACAGAGGGACGAAATGATGGATAATTTTTCCCACATCCTTCAATACCTGCCGATAACAACAAACACGTCTTCATCAAGAAGCCACTATGGAAGCACCTCTCCTTTCAAGGTATAAGTTAATTTTGATATTCCCATATTTGAAGGACAGATAGATGCAGATGCCCTAGAAAAATGGTTAAATATGCTAGAAGGTTATTTCTCTGTTCATAATTTCTTTGACAGAGAAAAGATCATCTTCGCACTCCTTAAGGCTCTCCCCCATGTCAAACATTGGTGGGAAACTTACAGTGAGCAAAGTTCCACAGAGGAGTCTGGAATATATGGGGCTAAGCCCACTTGGGATTTTTGTGTGGATTCAGTAAAGGAACGGTATTACCCTATTGGAAACGATGAGGACCAATATATGAGATGGACCACACTACGACAAGAAAGGGGTCGAGTAGTTCCTTAGTTCACCAATACCTTCCATACCTTGTGCACTAAGATGGGTATAAAGGAATCTGAATAACATTTGGTTCTGAAATACCGTGGGGCTCTACACAAATACATCCAAATTGAAATGGATTTTTTGGACATCTCATCACTCGGTTCTACTTATCGATATGATGTTAAAATCGAGTAGAAGTTTAAGCACCAGAAGAAACGAGAGTTCGGGTCTGCAAATCCACAACAACCAAATTATGATAAAGACGACCCTAACAAACAACCTCCCGTAAACTAGTCCAAGCCACAGGAAAATTAGGGTCACGGGAAGACGAAGCAGGACACCGAACAATGGTGCGATTTCCACAAAAGCCTCTGGCACAACACCGATGAATGTTTCTCAAAACAGTTATTGGTGGTCGAGATCAAAGAAAAGGAGCCGAACCCTAATTCAGAAAATACTGACAAAAGATAGATCATTGACACAGACCCCATTGTTATTGTCACGACCAAATTAATTCAAACAGAAGAACCAACAAATCCTGAAGAGGGGGAGCGCCTTTTTCATTCACAGATGTGGGTGAAGGGGACCCCGTTGAATTTTATTGTTGATAGTGGAAGCCAGAAGAACCTCATCTCAACAGAGGTCATCAAACAGTTAGGATTGTTGACAACACCACACCCACAACCATACAACATTGGGTGGCTTCGCCAGGGATGAGATCTCCATGTTAGCCAACAATGTTGATTGTCATATGACATCCATCCCTTCAAGGATGAGGTATTATGGGATGTTTCCCCACTAGATGTCTGTAATGTTCTCTTGGGCCATCCATATATGTGGAAACACCATGTTGTTTATGAATCTCGACCCCACAATGTCTATGTTTCTCTGGGGGGTCATCTCTACAGAATACCAGAGGTAGTTCCGACTACTGTTCTACCTAAACAATGTCGCAAGGTAGTATCTCATACTATAAAATTCATCTTCTTCACAATTTGTTCAAAAGGTGAACAAAAGAACACAACAATCACTGCAACCTCAGACCAAGCACCTTATGTCTAGCAGAAACAGGTCGAAAATATTGAAGCAAAGCGCAAGGATTCCTTCTACACACAGTCATATCATGTAGCCTGACCGGTTGAACAGATTCAACCCCGCCAACAACAGGTTGTGACAACCTTCCACAAACCAAGCAATGCGATGTCTCCAACAAGGCAAGCAACTCACCAAGATTCAGATTCATCAAACACTTCCCTCTCTCCTCCAGGAACTCAACGCAATGGAGAGCATTGATTCCTATGGAGGGAGGATTGATCCAGGTGGATATAGGTGGTCACCCACCTATTCCACGGGATCGAAAAACAATTTTCCATCTTGGCAGTTTTTCGACAGTTTTTCAGGTTCCAAACTTCCGGGGCCGTTTTGAGGCTCTAAATGTCGTTTTTTGGGGATTTGGGGCCCAGATGACTGCCTAAGGCACTTACCTTCTAGGCCATTCGAAAATCGTTCTTCTCAGTTAGACCTTTCGAACGGTGTATCGAGCACCCCAAATGAAGATTGTATGCAAAATTTATGCCCCTGAGAAGTTGACGTATCAACTACCCCGATCGGGGCCTGCAAACCTTTTGTCTTTTCATCTTCCGGGGTTAGGGTTTTGGATTTTACTCATGTTAAAAATGCCTTTGGAGCGTCATTGTAACAATCATATTCTTTTGAATGAGAGTAGCCATCACATCTCTTCTCAGAGATAAGCTACCACCATTCTAGCGAGTCTTTCACTTTGTATTTTTACAGTCTCTGTACATTTCTTCCATTAATAGAAATCGTGTATTACTGTATTTCTCTATTTCTGGAAATATTTATGTGTATTTCATTGTAGTATCTATGCTTTCATTTCATTTTAAAAAATAATCCGGATCAGACAAGCTCATATAAGAGAGACAATGTGGTTCTCCATCAAAGAGGGAAGAGCTTGGGGGCTGGACAATGTGTTCAGACTTAAAAGGACAAAGGGATGCAGACTCAATATGAAGTGAATAATTTATCCAGAGTAACTTTGCTCTCAAAGTTGAATTCTTCTCCCTCTTCCACAACTTGGATATGGCCCATTTATATCCTTCAAATGGAATTGAAAGGCTGGGTCAGAACGTTTCCAGTATATGGAAGGTCAAGGATTATGGATCTCGTGACATGACATGGAAACCTGACACCATTTTTAATTTTAGACACAAAACTCGATGTACACAGGCAATAATGGTGCAACCTTCGTATACGCATGTTGTATAGTTGTTAGGGCACGTATATGTGGAAAAATATTTTTTTTAGCTCTGGGAATTGCAAAAAGGGACTTCAAGTCTGCATAGGGAAATGGAAAAGGCCTTCTGAGCAAGTTGCATGGGGTGAGGCAAATTTTGCTATAACAAATCGCTAATACCATAAATTTTCAGAACAAATATAATTACAACATATTTATAAAAACCTTGAACATTTTTTAGTTCAGACTACAGGTATTCTCTGAAATTTTGAATTTTAGAACCTAAAGAAACAAAACTACTTGCTAAATCCCATGTCTCTAAGATGAGAGACATTCTCTTCTTTATGTTTTCTCCAATATAGTGATTAACTACACCACGTAGACTCAATGTTCCTTTCAACCTTAAACTTGATTCTGGGGTTTTATCACAATTTTTCCAAGGTTGGACCGCTGAAACCGGAGTAGCAAATATAGGGGGTGGCATTAGATTAGACTCTAATTCCTTAACCCTTTCTTTAAACATGTTATTTCCGGCTTGTATATCATCGACCGACATTTATAAATCATCTCATGTAGCTCTGTGAATTACGACAATTCTTGAAGGGGTTACGCCGCTGAGATCTAAATGCAAACTAAATTTTCCTTGGATTCTTTTATTTTTTGAATTAAATCTTTCAAAAATTAATTTTCTGGAACTTTTATCAAATAAGGATTTTTGAATAGTGAAGGATTCTTCCTATGAAAGGACTTATTCTTGAGTTGAAATTTTAGTTACAACTTCCTTACTTTCTTGCAATCTATGTTCATCACCAGGAAATTGTATATTCTTGATAGCCACGTCCAGGTCCATATCTTCAAGGATGATTTCATTCTTAGGTATGTGTTGTTCTACCTCTTCTTGAGAATTTTGTCTTTTTCTTTTAACTTGAATTTTATGGGACTGCTCCAATCTTCCCTTCGAAGGTTTTTTGTCGCCTCCATCATCATAATTATTGGTTGAAACTTTTTTCTGCTTTGGTGTTGCTCAATGAGAACTTTGCTTAGGTGGGCCGCTTTTCTGTGAAACAATAGGAGAATGTGTACTTCTTTCATTTTCTACTCTTCCCCTCTGCTTACTTGGTCTATTGTACTAACAATAGTCTCTATATCCTCTATTTTCAACAATTAGTGCTAGTGGTTCCTGACTATCACCCTCCTCTTCTTCAAATAAAAATGTTTTAGTCAGTGAAATGCTAAATCAAAAAGACATCATGTAGTGAATGAAAAGATGGTTTGGGTCAAAACCCTTGATTTCTTCTACACATTTTAAATTGTATTAGTCTAATTGTATTGCAAATTCATCAATTTTAGAGACACTTCTTAATAAAATTTCCCCAATTTTCCATGGCAGTGGAATGAATTGTCTCTTCATTTTCTCGTGGAAGAAATGTACCCAAAACCTGTACTGCTTGACAACCTCTATGGAAAAAATTCTATATGGAACATAATAAGGGAGATAAAAGGGCTTTTCACGAGAACAATAGATTCTCACCACACTATAATGTTCCATCTTTTCAATATTTCCCTTTTTATCTAGGAAGTTTTATGCTTCCAAGGACAATCTGGACGTATTCATTTCGAAGATAAGTTTATCGAAAGAAGATACAAATACATTGTAAATTTCATAAAAATGGTAAGTGACCTTTTGTTTCCATAGGGCCTGATACCACATTGTTACTCAATCAATTTTACAATTAACTATTTTTCCAGGGAGGCATCATTTTTCCTGGTTCATTTAGGAATCTCTGTGATGAAATCCATGGAGATGGTTTCCCATTTCCACTCTGGAATTGGTAGGAGATGCAACATCCGTGTTGGGTGTCTGTGCTCCACCTTAATCTGCTGACCTTCTAAGAACTTATCCAAGTAGTCAGCTATGTCCTTCTTCATCCTCGACCAATGAAATAGTTTCTTGGTGGTTGTGATCAGTTTTTGATAACCAGGGTGGCCAATGTATGGTTGTTTATGTAGTTCATCCAGTGTGAACCTATTCAAGTCGTCACAATTTGGAATATACATCCTACCTTTATAAGTTAACATGCCATCATTCAACAGTTGGTAGCCTTCATACTTCATCCCTGTGGGCTCTCGCTCTAGGTATGAATTCACAGTTTTGAAAAACTCATCTACTGCTTGTGCACTTTTGACTCTCTCCTTGATGTCTGATTCACGGGTGCTTATTGTTGGAAAATGAATCACTTTCATAATTCTATCGAGGGAATCATCCATTTAGTTTTTCCTTTCCCTTAATGTGTTTGATTTCAAAATCAAATTCACTAAGGAGGGCCATCCACCTAGCTTTCCTAGCATTGAGTTTGGGTTGGTCAAATAAGTATATAAGCCCACTATGTCTTGTCATAAGAACAAATATTTTACCTAGGAGGTAATGCCTCCACATTTTTAAGGCATGCACTATGGCATCCAATTCCAAGTCATGTGTCACATAATTGATTTCATGTGCATTCAATTTTCTGGATTCATAACAAATTACATGCCCTTCTTACATGAGGACTCCTCCGAGCCCTTCTTTGCAAGCATCTGTACACACCAGGAAGTCCTAATGTGGGTCTACAATTTTCATTACTGGCGCATTGGTTAAAAGGTGTTTTAGTTGGTGAAAACTCTCCTCACATTCTATTGTCCAAATGAATCTAACTCCCTTTTTCTGAAGGGAGGTGATTGGGAAACCAATCTTGGGAACCCCTTTATGAACCTTCTATAGTATCATGTTAGGCCCATAAAGGATACGATATCAACTACATATTTTTGGGTAGGCCAATCCATAATGGATTTGATCTCGTCAAGATCAATTTCCACTCATTTTTCAGAGATAGCATGGCCTAAGTAATGGACTTGTTTTTGGAAAAAGTCATACTTACTAAACTTTGCATAGAGCTTGTGCTCTCTCAACACTTGAAGCACTAACTTGAGATGTTCTTTATGCTCTTCCCTACTCTTATAATAGATTAGGATATCATCAATGAAAACCAACACAAATATGTCCAAGAACTTGTTGAGCATATTATTCATTAAGCACATAAAAGTGGTTGGTGCATTGGTAATCCCAAATGGCACCACCACAAATTCAGAGTGCCCATACCTCGTCCTAAAGGCTATTTTGTGGATGTCTTCATCCTTTATGTAGGGAACATACCTCATCAACTCAAGAAATTTGTTGATATATTCATCTATTGTGAGTTGTCCTAGCTTGAGTTCATATAATGCCTTGGTATTTTCATCATAGTATCTTTAAGACAGGTACTTCCTCTTAAATTATTTCTTGAATTGTTTCCATGAAAAATCATTTTCATGAATTCCTTTCACATTTCTAAGGTCCTCCCACCAAATGGAAGCCTTTCCATTCAAGTTGAAAATGGTTATTCGGGCCTTTAAGTTTTTAGAGTAATCATGGACTCTGAAGTACTTCTTCAACCCAAGTAGCCAAGCTTCGACTTCTTCCCCCTTTTTAATTTCTCCATTGAAAGTGAGTGGTTTGGATTTCTTAAACACTTCAGGGTCATGGCTCTTGGAATGTTTCCTCCTCTTTCTTCTCCTCTGTGAATGTAAACTAGTCTCACTGCTAGAAAATTCCTTGGATTTGTTAGTTCCCTCACTAGAGGATTCTTTAGTTGAATCCTTGACGTTAGCATGCCTCTTGGCTCCATGTTGGGCCTTCTTTGAGGTGATTCTTCTTGTGTTGTTACTTTCAAGACCATGTTTTTGTATCTCGGGTGGGCTCTAGGTTTTCTTAGTATGATGTTTATCCATGTTACTGACCATTGGTCCATGTTGTAGTTGTTTCTGTATGTCCGATAAGATTTGCAACAAGACTACATTTATTTAAATTTGTTTTTCTTCTTCTTTTATCAGTGTTTCATTGCCTGCCTTGCAAATTTGTAATTCTTCCATGAGGCTTCTTACAATTTCAGCCAAATCTGGAGGAGTTTCCACCACCCTCCTCTCATCAGATTCTTCTTCTCTATTGTGGGATGTTTCTCCAAACTCATGGTGTGTCACCATTCTTTACGTTGTAGTTTTCCTTGTTGTTCACTGACTATTTAAGCGTTGATAACAACATTTTCTGTTAGTTATCTGTCTATTAATTTATGAACAACACATGCAATTTGTAAGATGAAATCAACTTTATTATTTTGAAACATTAGAAACACATAGTTCATATTCTTAAAACATGTAACAACAACAGAAAGTTTCGTTCCTCTCCTCAGTAATTGATTTTACATAATCCCTTATGGACGGGGTAAGATAGGATGCTACCCCTTAAAAGTTATCTAATAAAATTTCATTCACTCATTCATGAGCCCAAGTAGGTCAAGTGTTGTTGCCTACTCTGATACCACTGTGTCACACACCTGATCCCCTAAGTAGCCTTTTAAGGGATGGGGGTATAAATTTTCTGCTTTCCTACAACTCCCTGAATTCCTCGGATAAGGACACCATCACCTTGTGCTCACAAGAGCTTTCCAACGACTCTACCCTTGTCCAAAACCGTTTTCTGATTTGGAATTTATGGCTTTTGGAAGTTTTTGGGGCGTCATTGGCCAATGCCCCCCCCCTTCACCACGTGGAATCAATTCTCTCGTGTCGTTCGACATGGCACTATCATGACCCATGTCATCATCCTCTGACAATGCCATGGCCGCAGAAGGAGGGGTTACAGGGAACATCTCCTGGATCTTCGCAGATATTGGGCCTTTGACCCTTCGTCATTCTTGTACATGTCTAAAACATCCCCGGAGACCCAAAGTCTTGAAGTATCTTTCCACACCGGGATCTATGGTGGAGTTATGTCCACCCTTAAATATCTAACGATTGAGATTTATCCACAATTAACACATGGTTCAGACTTGACAAGAGGGGGTCCCACACCTAACTCACGATCGATCCCACAATACCACACAAAACTATCCAGGCACGCCACATCACCATGGCATACACAGGCTCGTCCAATCAAAGCTGAACACTACAACTTCAGGACTCCGGGGCTTCGACATATTGAAGTGATTGCGTTGTGATAACTCCCAAAGGCTTCCGACCTAGAGTCTCCTTAGGAAAGCACTTAATGGAAAATTATAATTCTTAGGTACAAAATTTAAGGGGGCTTATGGTATTACAATATATTATATAATATCATAAAACCCTTGCGTGGATGAGATCAACCTTTTCTGAAATAATTATATTATATGCAAATTATAACCCATGTGCCTGGGACCACTTCAAAACTCTAGGAGTTTAAGACCTCAAGACTCCGGTAGTTAGAGACTTCGGGACTCCGAGATGTTTGGGGTGATAGAGTGTACGAGCTAAAAGGGCCAAAGGCCCGAACCTACCTTTCCTATTCCAATGCTTGCATAAATATTGATATAAACATTTAATGCAATTAATTATATTATAATCTAATATAATTAATTATATTGGCAACGCAATATAATATAAGTAGGATCCTCTTTGGGACTTCGACATTCGGGAGTTCTAGGTATTTTCATGAAAGAATGGAGAGTAATTATGCCGAAGTTCGGTGACTTAGGCGTTACTGTGATTAGATTATTTAAGTTAATGTGACGTGGTATTAATATAATAATTAACACTAATCCACCCCGAATTGTGGGATTCCCAAGGTGAAAGGGAAGTAATTGTCGATTTTATCGGGCTGGTAATTTAGGCCAAATAAAAATGTAATTACAGGGTTAATGAATTAATGAAGATTAATTATCTCTAATGGGGATTAAATAAATGATTAGTAAAGAGCAAGATTATATTATGATAACGATTAATCAATTTAATAGGCCTATAAGAGCTAGACAAGTGTCAACCTCTGGTTGGGAAAGTCCTTGTATGCTATGATGATGTGGTGTGCCTGGTGACAGGGAGCCACGTGGGTGCCACATGGCAGTTTACGAAGGCCTAAAGAAATTTGAAAGACCATGACCTTCGATCCAAAAATTTGATCTAGACAAATTTATAGTCGTTGGAAAACCCTTGTCGAACTGAAGACGATGAAATCCTAGTTACAGAGATTCGAGGTGATTGAGAAAAGAGAAAATTTTATGCCTCGTCCCTTAAAATGATACTTAGGGGGTTGGGTGTGTGACACAAGGCATGAAACATTCTAGAAAATAAATTATTGCAAAAATGTCACGCTGACCTTAAATTGATTTCACACCTTTTCCCTTTTGGAATGATATTCAGTTTTTGCTCATCCATTTTTCACACACAACCTTTCTCTCAATACTTTATCTTTTTATACTTTTTCATAACCCTTCATGAAGGGACATGTCCATTAAACTCATGGGTTTCAAACCACCCTTTCACTTTTTACTTTTTGACATGCAACCTTTTTTAATATAATTGTAACCCACCGCCCCCCCGCCTCCCC
>ML785177.1:335007-362026 GCA_009831015.1 Picea engelmannii
TCATCCAAAAATACCACCACAAAAGAGTTGGTGAAGGGTCTCAATACATCATCCATCAACCTCATGAAAGTGGTTGGTGCATTTGTTAGGCCAAAGGGAATGAACAACCATTCAAAGAGACCTTCTTTAGATTTGAAAGTTGTCTTCCAAAAATTAGTTGGTTCGATGGGAACCTGGTGGTAGCCAGAATTTAGGTCAATCTTGCTGAAGAATTTCCCCCCATTGAGTTGGTCAAGAAGGTCATCAATCCTGGGAATTGGGTATTGGTTTGTGACTATGATTTTGTTTAATTCTCTGTAATCAATGCAGAGTCACCAGGTCTCATCCTTCTTCTGCACCAGTACAATCGATTTTCCACAAGGGGAGGAGTTGGGTCTGATGTACCTCTTTTGAAGAAGCTCTTGGATTTGACGCTTGATTTTGTCATTTTCCATCAGTGAGCAACGATAGACTGGTGCATTAGGTAGAGGTGCACCAGGGGTTAGATCAATTGGATGCTTGACTTAACAGTGTGTCAATACCCTGGTGGGTGAGGAGAGGATGTCTCTGTACTCTTCCACGATCCCATCCACTTGCTTTTGTTGCAAAGAAAAGCTCTGTGTAGAGGCCATGGATGTGGCGGTGAAATTCTTCTTACTATGAGCACGGATCACAAAGAAGACGAAATTCCCAGTCTATGAAATGACCTTACTACATTGCTTAGTAGAGATTAAAAAAATAGTGGTAGGCGACCCTACCTCTGGTATCCTGTACAATTGTCTACCCAAAGTAATAATAACCCTGCGAGGTCTAGACTCAGACACAACAAGATGCTTCCACAAATATGGTTGTCCTAAAAGAACATCATAAACTGCAAGGGGAGAAATATCACACAATACCTCATGTTTGAAAGGCTTGATGTCGTAGGGAAGAAGACATCATTGGCTGAAAAGAAGATCTCTTCCTTGGCAAAGCCAGTCAATGGTGTAGGGTTGCGGGTGTGGTGTAGTCGGCAGGTCCAGTTGCTTGAAAAAATCTGTTGAGATGAGGTTCTTCTGACTGTTGTTATCGAAAATAAAATGTAGAGACCCCTTTACCCACATATATGAGTGAAAGAGGCGTTCCCATTCCTCTGATTCTTTTGGTTCGCTTGGTTGGAATTTGGTGGTAGCGACAGTGACACTGGGTTCAACATCAATAATCCAATTCCCTCCTCCTATATTTTTTTCAAAATCAGAATCGACCTCTGAATCAAAAGCCTTCAACTCGGCCACAAGTGACTTCTTGGAGAAACATTCTTCAACGTTGTGCCAAGGGATTTTATGGTATTCACACCATTTTCCCATGTCCTTCTTCGTCTTCTCATTGCCCTTCTTATGTTGCGTCTTGGACTGACTATCCTGAGAGTGGACATATTTTCTATGTCCCTTACTATGTGGGATGGGGCAGCCTTTTCGTTGCTTCGACTGTGAGGAGTTTGTAGATCCAAACCCTCGCCTCTTCTGCTTAAATTTTTTCTCGATCTTGACAATATATCTATAAGTCATACCCAATGAGGTGATGTCCAGAAACTCCATTTATATTTCAATGTATCTATGCAAACATATGTGGTATTTGAGCACCATATGTTACTCAGAGTATTTGATACCCAAATTGATGCGCAGGGTATGGAAAATATTGGTGAAATTTGGTGTTGTTTGGTCCCTTTCTTGACGCAGGGTGGTCCATCTAGTGTACTGGTCCTTGTAGCTTCCAACAAAGTAGTAATGTTCTTTAATGGAATCCCAGAAGGAATCCCATGTAGGAGAAGCCACAAATATTTCAGATTCCTCTATGGCCCTTTTCTTAGAGTAAGTGTCCCACCAATCCTTAATATGGGGGATGACCTTGAGGAGTGAAAAAATAATATTTTCCCTATCGGACAAATTGTGGACCGAAAAATACCCTTCGAGCGGATTCAACCATTTATCTACAACATTTTCATCTATCAGTCCTTTAAATAATGGAATATAAAAATTTACCTATACCTTGAAGGGGGTTGCATGGTTGCTTGATGAAGATGCTTCTCTTATGGGCAGTCGCCGAAGGATATGCATAAATTTGTTTATCATTTCATTCATTTTTCATGCAAGGGCTTCCTCGAGCAACATTTTAAAAGGATCTCTTGCTCCATCATCTTTATTTTTGTCTCCCATGGGTTTTTGTCAGGCTCGGTGTGGCCGATATTGCAATGGCTTGATTGGTTTGAGTCCTAACATCTTGTACCCAGATCTTGTCGGGGACATGCACCAAGAAAAATAAATGAAGAGCATACCGCTCTGATACCACTAATACGGATTTAGGAGCAGAACAAACTGATTAAGAGACTAAATACAATAAACACAGAGTTATGAAGAACAACATAGATATCCAGTGAACAATATCTTCTATTGAATAAATGAAATATGATGAAATTGTAAAAATGCAGAACTAAAACACTTGCTCAAATGGTGGTAGCTATATCTGAGAAGAGATGTGGCTACTACGTGCATCCGCCTGAGCCGAATGATTACAATGAGGTTCCAGAGGCCTTTTTAATATTACTCACGAATGCCAAAACCCTAGACATCCAAAAACCTAACCCTAGGAGATGAAACACCAAAAGTTATGTGGGCCCCTATGGGTAAGTTGGTACCTCAACTTCCTGGGGTCATAAATTTTTCATACGACCTCCATTTTAGGTGAGTGATAGCCCTGTTGGAAAGGTATTTTAGAGAACTACACATTATGTCATCAAACTCTAACTTTGTCTATAGTTTGACTATGGTGAGCCAAAAAAACATTGTTTAGGTCCCCAAAACAACCCTGGAAGTACAACAAGATGTACTAACATGAAAACATACAAAATAAGCCAGTTGGATTAGGTGGGAGGCCACTGGTATCCACCTGGAAGATGCGTAGGTCTTTAGACATCCCCAAAAGTGTAGAACCCATAATTACAAAGAAGTACAAAAGAATGTGTTGACCTAAAAACTGTCAAGAGGAGCTAGTTAGAATAGGTGGGTGGCCACCAATATCCACCTAGATCACTCATCATATGATAGGAATCGCTCACTTTTTTTTTTCTAGAGGAGAACTCATGATTGTAGGGAGAGCTTAGTGATAATTCCAAGTATGCAGTCAAGGGAGTTGGGACAACTTCGTTTCAACTTGAGTCCAAGAAGCCTCTCAGGATGAGTGATGTGTTGTATGTACCAGGACTGAAAAATAACCTACTTTGTATATCAACTATGGAGGACACTAGGCCTAGATGGCTTCGAGATACTTTGAGAGATGTAGAGGGGCATACAACACCTAGGGGAAATTTCAAGGAGAGAAGTCCTTCGCAAAGGTTTTTGAGCTCTGTGGAACTTATGAGTAATATCATTGATTCTAAGCCTTTTAGTTTTCAGGAAGCAACATACCAACGAGTTTGGAAGGATGCCATGATGGAGGAGTATCATTCCATCATGAAGAATGATGTGTCAGACATAGTTCTGAGACCAGAAGGGAAGTTTGTGGTGACTTCCAAGTGGATCTATAAGATCAAGCATGATGCATATGGTAGGATCAAAAAGTATAAGGAAAGGCTCTTTGTGAGAGGGTTCTCCCAAAAATAGAGAGTGGACTACAAGGAGACTTTTTCTCCAGTCGCCAGGTATACTTCTATCATGGCTATTATTTCTCTTGCTTCGATTATGGGGTGGAGTATACATCAGATGGATGTGAAGACAATATTCCTCAATGGTGTGATTGAGGAGGAGGTGTACATAGAGAAACCTCAAGGATTTGAGGTACATGGGAGGGAGTCTCATGTTTGTAGGTTGAAGAAATCCTTTTACAGACTCAAGAAGGTAGGGAAAGGTACTCTAGGATTGATAGGTATTTGCAGAGCATGGACTTCACTAAAAGTGAAGCAGATCCCAACCTATATCTCTTACAATTTGGTAAGGATCCTCTTATATTGGTGTTGTATGTTGATGGCATGTTCCTCATGGGACTTGAAGAGTTCATTTACAGGTGAAAGAAGGATTTGGCTTCTGAGTTTGAGATGAAGGAAATTAGTTTGATGCATTACTTCATAGGATTAGAGGTGTGGCAACATTGGGGCAAGATCTTTCTCAAATAGGGGAAGTATACAGTTGAGATATTGAGGAGGTTCAGGATGATGGATTGTAAGTCCATGAATACACCTATGATCACCAATCTGAAGTAGCCAGGGGATTTGGATTCAGATTTGGTGGATCCCACTATGTATAGGTATTTGATTGGATCATTGAAGTATTTGTTCAATACTAGGACAAATATTTGATTTGTTGTAAACACCTTGAGCCAGTATATGGTTGAGTCGAGGAAAGTGCATTGGGTAGCAGAGAATCATGAGCTTAGGCTCCTTCAGGGTACAATTGGATTTGGTCTGAGAGATGTTGGGTATGATGGAGTGAGGCTTCATGGGTATTCAAACTTAGATTGGGAAAGTAGTGTTGTTGATAGGAAGAGCACTTATGGTAGTCAGTTTGTTGAGTTGTGTGGATATTTGGCTTCTCAATATCCTTGCAAGGTTATATGTTTAGGTGTTGGAGCCTACGGTGATTTAGTGCGAAAATCATAGTTGTTTCAAACTCTAAGAGAATCCAGTGTTTCATGACAGGACGAAACACATTGAGATCAGATGCCACTTCATTAGAGATAGGGTGCAGATATTCTCACCAAACCCCTAGTGAAGGGGAAGTTTGTCTACTTCATAGACAAGCTAGGAGTGGTTGGGAATACCTCCCTCATTAAGAGGGAGTGTTGATGTTTTGTAGCTTCGAGAAGGTATTCTCACATTGGCCTTGGTGTTGGGCATGTGAGAATATTCATTGGCACTCTCATTACATTTTTTTTGGTGAAAACCCCTTGTATATTGAGCTAAGTATTGGTTGGGGCTTCACACCCTCATGGAGGAATAGATAATTGTAATTTAATGTTGATCTTAGTGAAGGGATCCTTAAAGTAAGTTAAGGGATTATAAACTTACTTTAGACTCCTATAAAAGGAGAGGCAATGTAAGGATCATTGTGACATTATGGAGATGGCATAAGTGAGTAAACACTTGTGCCAAGGAGATGGGGTGGCAATTTCAACAAATATTTTTCTACACTTTGGCAAATTTGGCATAGGGTTTCTGGACTTTGTTTTTCATCCAAGGAGGGAGGCCACATGTGTGAGAGGAAGAGGAAAATAGGTCACACGTGTGAGAGGAAGGTATAGGCCACACACGTGAATTAGGTTGCACATGTGGGAGGAAACAATCTGCATAGCCACATGTGTGGTATGAATAGGTCACATGTGTGAGGGTAGGAAACATGCCACATGTGTGGTACAGACATGCCACACGTGTGAGGGAAGGAAACATGAGGCATGTGTGGTGCATACAGGTCACACGTGTGAGGGCAAGAAACAGGTCGCACGTGCGATTTTTCTGGGCATGTGACAAGTCCATACGACTAAAGTCATTCCATGATCATTGGAAAGGTATTGATAAATGATTTGTGACTGCTCCTAGAACATAGTCTGAAGAATCTATCTCGATCTCAAAGGGTTGTTGCAAGTTAGGTAATGAAAGAATTGGGGCAAAGCACAAGCGCTACTTCAGATCATCGAACATTTTCTATTGGGACACACCCCACAAAAATGTTTCCTTACCACCACCCCTCATTATTCTGTTGAGGGCCCATGCAATATGGGAGAATCCAAACACAAACTTGCGATAGAAATTGGCAAGGCCTAAGAAGCTCTGAATCTCAGTGAGCGTGGTTGGGGTTGGCCAGTCACAGATGACTTGGATCTTGGCTGGATCAACATGCACACCATGTGCATCAACAATGTAGCCTAGGTATTGGATCCTGTCCATGCCGAAGGAGCATTTTTCCAAGTTGGAATATAGCTTGTCATGTCGGAGACTGTGCAGAACCTGTTGAATATGCTGCAAGTGTTATGCCCAAGTCTTGTTGTAGACAAGGATGTCATTCAGATACACCACCACAAAATAATTAGTGAAAGGACGAAACATATTGTTCATCATCCTCATGAAATTTGTTGGGGGCATTTGTCAAACCAAAGGGCATGACCACCATTAAAAAGACCTTATTTTGACTTGAAGACAATTTTCCATACATCTATCTATTATATTGGAACCTGATGGTAGCCATACTTTAGATCAATCTTACTGAATTATTTGGCCCCCTTGAGCTGATGAAGGAGATCTTCGATTCAGGGAATGAGGTACTAGTTATTGAATGTGGTTTTATTTAGGGCCTGGTAATCAATGCAAAGTCCCCAAGTCTTGTCTTTCTTTTGCACCAGCATGATTGGGCTTCCACAAGGTGATGAGATTGGTCATATGTGCCCCTTGTGGAACAGTTCTTGGATCTGACGCTTGATCTCTTCATTTTCTAGCAGAGAGTGATGATAGACTGGCCCATTGTGTAGCAGTGCATCGAGGGTCAGATTGATGAGATGCTTGACCTAACAGTGCAGAGGTACCCCAATAGGTGATGCAATGATGTCTTTGTATTCTTCCACGACCTTATCCACTTGCTTATGTTGCGTGGAGAGGTTGGCCATGGAGGCCATGGATGTGGCTACAACCTTTCTCTCAATCTGAGAGTGAATCATGAAGAAGATGAACTTCCCGGTCTGAGAAATGACATTCTTTCATGGCTTGGCAAAGATCAAGGAAATAGCACTAGGTGGGACTACCTCGGGAATCCTGTACAATTTCCTGTTCAAAGTAATAATAACACTACGAGGCCTTGACTCATATACAACATGATGTTTCCATATATAATGTTGGCCCAAAAGAACATCACAAACTTCAAGGGTGAAACATCACACAATACCTCATCTTTGAATGTCTTGATGTCGTACGACAGGTGACACTGTTGGTTAACGCAAATATCGATTCCTTGACGGAGCCATCCAATGGTGTAAGGTTGTAGGTGTGGCGTTGTTGGTAGGGCTAGCTACTTGACGACCTCTACTGAGATGAGGTTCTTTTGGCTACCACTATCATTGATGAAGTGTAGTGGAGTGCCTTTTACCCACATATGTGAATGAAAGAGGCACTCGCCTTCCTCTGTCTCATCAAGTTCATTGGGATGGATCTTGGTGGTAGCAAGGATGGCACTGGGTTCCGCGTCAATTATCCGTCTCCCCTTTTTTGGTTCTAACTGAGAGTCAGAACCCACATATTATTCATAGGATTTTACCTCAACTACCAATGACTGCTTTGAGCGACAATCAACAATGTTATGCTAGGGGCTCTTATGGAAGTCACACCATTTCCCGATATCTTTCTTCGTCTTCCCATTGTCCATCTTTGTTTGTGTCTTGGACTGGTTGTCCTGAGGTTTACCATATTTTCTTTGTCCTTTTTCTGGGGGTTGGGGCTTCCCTTGCTCTACTTCTACCGTGAGGGGTTCCCAGACCCAAACTGTCACATCTTTTGTTTCAACTTCTGTTCGATTTTGACGACATATCGATAGGTCACGCCCAAGGATGAGATCTACAAAAATTCCATTTATTTCTGGATGTATCTATGCAGACCTCCGCAATACTTGAGCACCATATGTCACTCAAAATATTTGATACCCAACTTGGTGTGAAAGGTATGGAGGAAATTAGTGAACTCTGGCACCGTTTGGTCTCTTTGTTGTCGTAGTGTGGTCCATCTTGTATACAAGTCATCATAACTTCTAACATGGTAGTATTATTTCTTAATAACATCCTTGAAGGAACCCCAAGTGGGTGAAACTGCAAATAATGTGGATCCCTCTATTTCCTTTTTCTCATAGAAAGTCTCCCACCAATATTTTACATGGGGGACGGCCTTGAGAAGCGCAAATGTAATATTTTCTCTATCAGAAAAGATGTGGATAGGAAAATACCCTTCTAGAAGGTTTAACCATTTATCTACTCCATCCACATCTATTTGACCTTCAAATATAGGAATATCAAAATTGATTTGTACCTTGAAGGGGGCAACGCCTCCACTTGAGGTGGATGCGTCGCTTCTTGGCAGTCGTCAAAGGATTTGTGCAAAGTTGTCCATCATCTCCTTCCTTTGTCGCTCAAGGTATTCCTCGAGCAACATTTTGAAAGGATCTCATGTCCCATCATCTTTATTTTCGCTCTCCATGGATGGTTTTTACCTCAAGAGAAACAAGCTCGAGACCCAACTCTCTATACCCTAACCGCATCGGGGACATGCATTAAAAAACAACAAGGAGTAGACCTCTCTAATACCACTGATCCATATTTATGAGTGGAATGAAATGAAACCACTTGTTTATAATATTAATACATAGACATAATTAACTTTTATTAACTATTATTAACTTTTCCAATTAATTATTATTATTTTGAATCAATTTTTCTTATAAATTTTTTTGTTTGTTAGAAATGTTTGTCACTTGTGGGGTTAACATTTCAACTATTGGCTAAGAAACCACAACCCAGGTGCATCTAAGCCGTCAAAATCACTCGGGGATCGCACCCAGCCTAGACCGCACCAACCCTTAACATGGCTAGATTTTTTGGGTGTCTTCTCTCGACTAAACGCACCATAAGGGTATTGAACTCAAGTTGCCTAGAAAACAAAACCCATGCCTTAACCGATCGAGCTAGCAAAATTGACAATTTTCCATGTAATTTTAATTAAATAATACCTACTATTTATATTATATTAAGGATTTCAAATAGTTAATTTTCCCAAAAGGGGTGACAAGGAATAATAATATAAATTACAAGCTTGTCACCTTGCCCCACTCCCACCTTTTGTCGTTATATCCTAGTTAATATTGGATTTGATTTAAACAAGTTTTATATTTTGCAAGTATCCTTTCATTTTTAATTCATTTAGTAGTCAATAAAGTTGTCAAAATCATAACATTTTAAATTTTATTTTATTTTTCCAAGGAAACTTTAGCAGAAAACTCTCTGAGTACTTTCCTATAATCCATGGATGGTAAATGGGGTAGATCGTCGGCTCTAATTACGAGGCCTAACCCGATGGGAACATCAAGTGGGGCCCAACAATATTTACAATATATCTGGTTGGAAGCTTGACTATAAGACTTTTTTCTTTAAAACCGCAACACTCATCCACTCAAGCTAACTCATTAACTTATTAAAATCATAACATATCAAGCCTTTAAAAACAATTCCATAACAACCATGTATTTGGATAACCATAGTTACTGCTCTTTATATCAAATTCATCCAAAGCAACTAATAACAAACTCACGAAGGCCCTTTTATCTTTCCTTAGGATAAGCAACAAATAACAGCTATTTTAAAAGGTTACATGGCTCTACTACTAACTAAATGATAATGACTAGGTCATAATAGTGAAACATTGTTCTCATCGTTAAGTGAATTCTTAGAACAATACAAGGAGAAGCTTGGAATGCCTTGACTAAACGAATCATCTTATTTGGAAAAAAGGTTGGAGGGGTCTCATAATGGAGCACATAATTGGGTTACACCATTTTTGTCTAACTAATAATTGTAAACTATACAATATTATTGTTGTTATTTTATCAATAAAATGTTGTTTGGTTGAAATTTTATGTTTTGGGATGTTTTCTTTTTAAAGGTAAATTAATTCAAAGTGTATTGTCATTATAATATAATGTATTTACTCATTTTGTTATGTATTTTATTGTTTTCACATAGCAATTTCATTTTTATCATCAAGAACTTTATAATTATGTTATCATAACATTTCTTCTTTCATTTTCTCAATTTCAATATGAGAAAATGACCAAAAAAAGCTATAAGAAGAGGACATACGATAATAATGAAGAATTCAAGAAAGCTTCTAATAACTATCACATCTTAGAGAATCCTTGAATATAAACATGGTTGCACACTATTACCCATTTGCATATGCATTATCTTCATTGGATTTCTACAGTGATTGCATCACCCATAGTGAACATGAGACATATATAGAGAAATCAGATTGCCTTCTCTTTGTGCCTTTTCTCGACTCAACATATGTTGTATATGCTTCATTGTTACATGTAATCTCTTTGATACACATGTTCTTCCTTTCATTATGGGAAGCAAGTCTCTCTTATAGACATTGATGTCAAACTACCACCAATTGATAGCCATCCTCTTCGACATAATATCCTCAATGCATGTGGAAAATCTATATGAATTCATAGCATGAGAATATAAAGTCAAGGATTAGTAATTTGACGTATTGTTGCATGCAGGTCTATAAATGTACATTTTTACACATTAGGAAATTCTCTCATGACTACCAAAGTAGGTGGAGAAATATCATTTTTTTATTGGACAGTCCCAAAAAAATATACCATTTGAGCTCTAGTATGAGCTTCAATTATAATGAAAAACTAAGCATTTTGTGACTTAGAACTTAGTCATCCATCCATAATTTTCTAGACTTTACCATTATAATGAATGCAATGACAAAATGTTCTTATTGATACACTCTAAATTATTACTTTTATTAATAGATTATCTGTAATTGATAGATTGAGAATCCACACAATTTACCAATACATATGCATAATACAATTATTTCTTTGTCATGCTAAGAATAAGTTGAATTTTTCCTTTGTCTTGTAACACATTCAATGCAAGATTTAGAGATTTTAAAAACTCCAATTCAAATTATCGAATGAAGTGAAATTTTCCCAAACAACCAAATATAACTCTGCTCTTTCACAACACTAGCATTTGTAGGTATATCCCAAGAAAATTTTAAGAGTTCAACTCCATAATTGTAGCCATTTACAAATCTGATGAAAGGAAGATACATATCTCTAGGCTACAAGACATCATTATTGTCCCATGAGGTCTAAAAAGAACTTATTTATTTATTTATATGTTTAGATATACGGGTCTCTAAATCTTCTTGAAGAAACAGGGTCAATCGAAGATAATTAATAGACCCATCTACTCTTCAAGTCGACCCAACCAACAAGGTCAATCAAAGGCAATAAACAAATTCGTTGAGCAATGTATGGATCACAGAAAGATTCCCTTGCACCCTGGACTAAAATCAATTTTGGGTAATTACTTTTGTTATTACAAGGGAGAAATAGCTCCAATAAAAAATAATATAATGGAGGTTGTCTCAAACCACATAGCAGGCCTCACTACACCCCTTTTCCTTCACCATGCACTTAGTATCTTGTTTGAATAGAGTTCCCAAAGCAATAGTGCATTTTGCAAATGATTGCCTCAATATTTTCTCACCCGACAATCCAATAAGAGAATATTAGAATGTAAGTGAGCCATTAAAATTTAATTGAAAAAGAATTGATGCCCCATTGTTGCTGCATGGGAATTTCAGATCAAATACATCCTAAGTGGTCAAATGAACATAAGTAAGCATTGTATGTAAGTGGCAATCTTCCCATTAAGAAGGAACTATTTCACAATGTTCTATAGCATGACGTGTATACACAAAAATCACAACAAAACTAGATATACATGCAAAACCTCAAAAGTGAAGCAATCAAATGGCGATAAAACTCACAATTGAAACACATATTTTGCATTGGGAACCCAACATTTAATGGGTATTTTGCTAGGCTTAAGAGACATTTACAGAGGGGTGAGCTATACACATAATTTTGTGTATTGTTACTCATGAGAAATACTAAATTGTAGCTCAGAGACACTTTCGCTCATCGTGGACAAGCTCCTTGACTCCTTCATCCTATAATATTTGAGCAGGTTGCACTCTTCGAGCTCTCATCTCTGCTACTACCCTTCAAGCTTCCTCGGTCCTCTTTGCATCTCCTTGTTGTTCCTCTCTTCACTACAAACTTCATTGTTTTAATGGGATTCCTTTGAAAGGCCAACCATCACAATGTTTGTTTCCGCTTCCAATTTTTCCAAAAAGACAAAAAAAAAATATTGCATGTATTTTAGAAATTTAAAGAGGATCCAATTTGGATCACACCTCATAATTTGTAGGATTTTGGTCCCCAAAATCTTCAACTCCATTCAATCTTATTTTTCTATGCATTTATGTGTCTACCTCCTTTATTTCCATCAAACAATATCTAACAAATCTCTTAGACAAGGTGTCTCTGGTGTAGGATGGAAGATAAGAGATTAATAGGGTTTGTCTTTGGCATAAGCCTATTTCCCATATCATGGATGGAGATGACATTTTCTGCTACAATAGGTATTTGGACAATCATTTCTCTTTGGGTTGCAAGTGCAAGCAACTTCTATTTACCCTTGACCTTGACTCTCCAATATTTCTTCTTGGTTGTTCAGTTCTTTGAATGGAGTTCTAGGTGAAGCCTCCAAGATTGGGCCTCCCATTGTCTAGTCAATATACAATACTAGAAATTATTCTTGCATGGGATTCTTGGCCTTCTAGAGTTCCAACAATCACTAGCCTTATGACCCATTTTCTTGCAACAAAAAACAAAAACAAATAAACTATGCCATACCTTTTCAGTTTGTGATTATGCTTTCCAACTTGGTAGCTTGGCCCCCCCAGGAGTTGGAGTGGGTCTGGATGGAAAAATCATATTTTTTACGCCCTCTTCCAAGCCTCTACAAGAATATTTGAGTGGATTTCTGCACACGCCTTTTCCAATTGTCTTTTCCTCCATGGGAATGGCTTCTTTTTTGGTTCCTCTAGCATTGGCAAAGGTGGTTTGAGATGAACTTGCGTTGGCTTCTTTTCCATTGAATCCTAGGCCTTCATGCTTGGGCCTCTATTGAACTACAATGGAGATCAGAATCCCTTGGCCTTCCTTGCCTATCCCTTGGCCATAATATCCCATTTGCCTCATGAGTTTGGAACTGATGCCTCTAGTGTGCTTCTCAAAATCACCAAAGGTCTCTTGAGGAAGGGTCTTGGAAGGTGAGTTTACCATGCTTAACTTTGCCATGGTACTAGATTTTGCAGTGGCAATAAAATAGGCTTTCTTAGTCTCTTACACAGTTTCTTGTAGTTTCTTCAAGGCCTCTTCCTTCACTTCCAAATATTGGTATAGCTGAGCAATGACTTCGATGAACCTCTACTCTTGCCAATTATCCATCTTGGTGAATTTATCCCCCAATTGAAAGAGATGTAATCTGCTCTAGTCTAATTATTCCCTCATGGTGGTGAAGGAGTCTTGGAACTTGAAAGATTTATTTCTTGATCCGCTTTTTGTCTCCAATATTGACTTTCCTCTTGGATCTTCTTTTTGAAGTCTATCAACTCTTCTAGCTTCTCCCTCTTCAATACTTTTCCCATGGAAATTGTTTCAAGGTTTTTGACAAACCTTCTCTAATACCAAATAGTCCATAATTGAGGGATTGAGATTCCACACAATTCACCAATATAGATGAAAAATACAATTGCTACTTTGTCAAGCTAAGAACAAGATGAATTTGTCCTTAGTCTTGTAACAAATTCAATGCAAGAATCAAAGATACAAAATACTCCAATTCAAATTATTGATTGAAGTGAAATTCTACCAAACAACTAGCTATAACTTTTCCCATTCACAACACCACATTTGTAGGTATATCCCAATTAAATTTTAAGAACTCAAGTCTAAAATTATAGCCATTTATAAATTTGATCAATCGAATATATAAATCTCCAGGCTAGAAGACAACATTTCTAGTCCCATGAGGTGTAAAAAAAGATTAGTTACTTATTTATGTGTTTAGATATCTAGGTCGCCAAATCTTCTTGAAGAATTAGGGTCAATCAGAGACAAGTAATGAACCCAACTGCCCTTCATGTCAACTCAACCAACAAGGTCAATCATAGGCAAGAAATAGAGCCGCTAAGCAATGTAGAGATTGTAGAAGGATTAGATGGCACCTTAGACTGAAATCGGTTTTGGGTAATCACTTTGTTATTACAAGGGCGAAATATCTCCAATAAAAAATAATATAGTGGAGGTCATCTCAAACCATGTAGCAGGCCTCACTACCAGGGAAATTTTTAGGGGATAAGTTTTTCCCATGGGCTCTGGATTCAATGTACTTCCATCGTAGTGTCTAAATAGACACTGAGATTTTATCTCAAATCATACATAAAGTTTCATGTTCCATTTCACTCCCCGAAGATGAACTAGTAATTTTATCTCTTTTTGTAGATATACATACTAGAATACCATTTGTTCATCTCTCTTGTTTTCCATGCTTTTTCCCAAAAATAGATTTTCTAATTTCCATTTTTTCAAAAAATGAATTGCCCAAATTCTATAGGATGAAATTATTTTACTTTAAAAATCACTATTTTTTTATAGAAACTATATAAAATCCTTAATAATTTGATATTTTTATAAAAATATTGCCAAACATTTTACACTTTGCATATTAAGGGCTAGTAAGATTCACCAAGGTTTCTACATTTTAAAATAAATTTCCATCCTTAAAGTTATCCCTGCTCACTACACCCCTTTCCTTCGTTGTGCACTTAGTATCTTGTTTGAACAGAGTTCCCAACACGATAGAGCATTTTGAAAATGGTTGCCTCAACAATTTCTCACCCAATGATCCAATCAGAGAATAGTAGGTTGTAAGTGAGTCATCAAAATTTGATTGAAAAAAAAATGATGCCCCATTGTTGTTGCATGGGCATTTCAGATCAAATACATCCCAAGTTGTCAAGTGAACAAAAGTAAGCATTGTATGTAAGTGCCAATGTTCCCATTAAGGAGGAAGGATTTCACAATGTCCTATAGCATGACATGTATACACAAAAATCACAACAAAACTAGATATACATGCAAAACCTCAAATTTGAAGCAATCAGATAATGATAAAACTCACAATTGAAACACACATTTTATATTGGGAACCCAACATTTAATGGGGATCTTATTAGGCTCAAGAGACATTTACAGAGGGGTGAGCTATACACATAATTTTGTGTATTGTTACTCACGAGCAATACCAAATTGCATATGGCCATGGCTCAGAGACATCTTCGCTCATCCTGGACAAGCTCCTTAACTCCTTTGTCCTCTAATATTTGAGTAGGTTGCACTCTTCGAGCTCTCATCTCTACTACTTGCCTTCAAGCTTCCCCAATCCTCTTTGAATTTCCTTGTTGTTCTTCTCTTCACTATAACCTTCATTATTTTAATAAGCTACCTTTGAAAAACCATCGATCATAATATTTATTTCCACTTCCAATTTTACCAAAAAAAAAATTCAAAACCAAAACTAAACATTATATATTTTTACATATTTACAAGAAGATCCAATTCAAATCAATCGAGAATATAGTACATTAAACTACAAACTATTTGACATTGCATTGGTGTGATTTGATATGAGAAATTGCCTTTACGACCTCCTCTCTCATACAATAAATGGAAACAAGATTTCTTTAATATTTTGAATTTGCTAGTAGCCTCTACTAATTTTCACATTATCGTTGGCAGACTCTTCCAACACTATGTCTTATATGAGAAGGAAAACACAACCATATTAGTATTCACTATTAATATGTATTGATAGAAAAACTGTGATATTATATTTCCATGCAATTAATTTGCTTCAAATTTGGACAAGTGGAATACTCTTCAAGTATGAAACGAGAATGCTTTGTATCATAAAGTATGGTATTTACTAAGTGATGTTTCTATGCTTATTTATTTAAAATTTACTGGATATGCTTAGATGGTTAAATGTACTTTCTGCAATATTGCAAGTGAACATAACACTTCAACTTGATAAGCATAGAACACCATAATATAAAAGCAAATTGTATTTGACTCTCAAAATTATTTTCGATTCATCGACTCGATACCATTCGGGCTATTCATTCCAAAGTTAAGAATAAGTGTAAAATATTTTAAGTATAGTACTTATATATGAGAAAAGTAACTTAAAAAAGAACAAACCTTTTTTTTTTGGGGGGGGTGGGGGGGGTTGCAAACCCTTTTTGTTGAGTGATCTTTTTCCATTAAATCAACATTAACATTAAAAGATTAGAAACTCCAAATCCAACACCAACTGTGGGGATAGGAGAATCACCTCTCATCCAAACCTTTCAAGCAACAAATTAAGGGCTTCCAAGATGATAATCACTAAGCCTATACTCTGAGACCTCCATACTTCTTTTATGTAATTCTCATACATCAATAATTTCCTTACTCATGATGCCCACACATTAGCATATCTCTAAGCCAACTACTCAATGTTTTATTGTAGTTTTCACAGAAAATCTCACACAATAATCTCATACATCAAAAAATTCTAACAACAACATGCTAATGCCTCTAACCATCCTCCCACATATAACTACCCCCTCCTTAAAATAACTCTAACTAACATAAATTATTTAATTACTTCATTGTATCACATGTTAAGTGATCCTTTACTAATTTGGATTGGATCATTATGGTGTTTGTCATCTATCTTAGTACTTTCTGGGTGGAAAAATTGGAGGAATCAACTTGCAGGGTCATTTCGGCGAGTGGTCCAAATTTGGAAATTTGTGTCCAAAAAACCATTTGAAATGTTCCAGAGCCATTTTGAGGCATCAAACAACACTTTTTTTGGTCCAAACCTAAATATGGAGGAAAATTCTATATTCTACACATAAATACCTTTCCAATGGTGCAAGAATTTCCTCAACCAAAGTTCGTATGCGAAAGTTATGCCCCCCCGCAAGTTGACCTACTGTATTGATCACCATGGTACAAGTGGATGCCATGTCTTCCTCCATTACTTAGACATGTGGGGATAGCCATGTAGTAGATTTTATATAACATTCTAGAAGGTCCAAAACCTTATCACAATTGAGGGTCGAGGAAATAAAAAAACCTACCCCTAGATGGCTATCAAGCTATGTTAAATATTGAGCCGCTAGGAGGAGAAGGGGTTCCATTCTATGTCATTCTATTTTGTTCCATAGAAGAGTAGAAAAATTGAGAGTGAGAAATTAGAGAGCATAATAGAGGGGGTTAATGTTCTGTAGCATCCTAACAGGCCAAAAGTCTCAGGTGACTCCACAAAGAGTGCATTCTCTTTTGTACTTGCATCATATTCTATACCAGAGAAAAGAGAGTAGAGTAGTCTCACCTTATTGTTGGGTTTTCTCCCATAAGGGTTTCCCGGAGCAAATCTTTGTGTCATTTTGTGGACGCTGTGTGTTTGTATTTTACTATTATTTGTTTTCCACATTTTATCTATTTCATGCATAAGCAGAAAATCGGTAATTGAATATTATGGAAATCTAAAGGAATTTAACCTTCGTAGGTAGATTTCGGTTTTTTTATCAAATCTGTTGTGACAAATTGTTCCAGTGGAATATCCACGATATTTTACATATCATATTGGTATCAGAGCAGGTTTTCTTTTGGGTATTTGTGGGAAGTTGCAGGATCCAGGAATCGGCTTAAAGAGAAGTCACAAAAACCCTAGCCATGGCGGACGAGTCTGTCCATAATAAGCCTCGAGATCCAAGAGAAGAGAAATATGAGAGGTTGGAAGCGCAAGTTTCCAACATCAGTTGCAATATGAACCTCCTCATGGTTGCTCTAACAATCAAGCTCAGACCGTTTAAAGATGATGGAGGCTTTAACTCAGAGATCATATCATAGAGGAAATCGGGACACTTGCAGGAAGACCTAGGAAAGGAGTCATGAAAAGAACTTGAGAAAGAGAAGTTGAGTTCAAGTGTCATTAAAACTTCACAGTCCTTATTCAATATGGAAGAGAGAGTGGACATAAATCCATACCACTATGAGATCGATGCATTAAAATTGAATCATTGGTTGTAGCAACTAGAAGTTTATTTTAGTGTTCACCACATAGATGAAGAACAAAAGATCTCATTTGTTAGATTGAAGTTAGAGGGCCATGCCTTAACCTAGTGGAAAATTCACACAGAGAAACTTAATATGGAGGGTGGTCCACCAATAACTAAGTGGGAGAATTTTAAAACCCTCATCAAGTCCCAATTCTACCCTATGAGGTATGTAGAGGACCAATGGATCCATTGGCACTAATTCAGGTAGAGGCAGGGGCATAGTGTACATGAGTACACCATTGAGTTGAGCAAGATGGTCATCATGTTGGGTATCTCTCCCAAGAACCTAGATGTACTCCTTAAGTATCTGGTGGGTTTACACAATCATCTATGAAAAGCAGGTGATGCTCTCCAAGCCAAGGACATTGGATGAGGCATGTGTAAAGGCACAATATGTGGAAACCATAGGCCAAAAGAAGGGGAAACCAAGTGGTTTTAAGCAGAAAGAGCACCAAGAAGGTTCCAATGAGGGGAAGAAGAAGTGGAAAGGGGGAAAAGATAAGAAGACAACAACCACTACAAATCAATGGAAAAATCCCAACAACCATCACAATCATTGCAACATTGATGGCCACATCGAGGAAAAGTGTTGGAAACTACATCCAGAGATGAACTCGATGAACCACAAGAAGGACATAAAGAAAAAGAAACTTCTAGCCACAAATTTGAGCAATTAGATTGAAAGTAGCTTAGAAGTGGATAAAAATATTGTTTTCACATCTATGCAAAAGGAAGTGAATCTGAGTAGCCTTCATCACTAGGAAGAGAAGAATATGACCAAGCTCTTCCATATCAAGATTCAGGTCAAGAAGACAAAGATGGATGTTATGTTTGACTTCGGTTCACATGTTAATCTTATAGTAGTGGATCTAGTCAACAAGCTTAGATTGGAGGTTTATGATCATCCTAGCCCCTATCAACTGGGTTGGGTAAACAAGGATGCAAAGATCAAGGTAACAAAGTAGTGCTAGCTTAAATTTGTTGTAAGTGTTGATTTTATAGATGAAGTAGAATTGGATGTAGTACCACTGGATGTATGCAGAGTAGTGTTTGGAAGTCCCTACATGTATATGAGGGATGCTATATTCATGTAGAGAGCCAATCGATACTGCCTCATCAAGGACGATAAATCCTTCATCTTCAACACACACAAAGGAAAATAAAAACTTTCATTATTAAGTGCCAATCAAGCTAAGAAATTGATTAGTTTTAGCAAGAAATGTGTCTTACTTTTTCTAAGAGAAAATTAGTCTGGTGAAGAGTCATTAAAAGTAAATACATCCCTGGAAGGGTCTGCTAAAGAGAAAAAACATCATTTGGAGGAGCTTCTATAGGCATACAAAGGAGTGTTCCAAGATCTTAAAGGGATATCGCCTAAGAGGGAAGTGAAGCATGAAATCCTATTATTGTCAGACTTTCCCTTGTTGAATATTGGGTTGTATAGACAATCTTTTTTGGAAGAAAATGAAGTAAAGAAGCAGTTGAAGCAGGGTGTGATTCGACCAAGTGCCTCACCTTGTGGGTCACCCATCATAATTGTTCCCAAGAAGGATGGGAGTTGGAGAATGTGTATCGATTACAGGGCATTGAACAAGATTACATTGAAGAAACGATACCCTCTTCCCAAGATCAATGATCTATTGCACCAACTCCAGCATGCCAAGTACTTCACTAAGCTGGATTTGAAATCAAGATATCACCAGGTATGTGTCAAAGAAGAAGATACATGGAAGACTTCCTTCAAGACAAGGCAAGGTTTGTATGAGTGGTTGATTATGCCATTCGGTTTATGAAACAAAATGACTACATTTATGAGACTAATGAATGATATTTTACGCCCTTATCTAGATTGATTTGGTATTGTCTATTTGGATGATATATTGGTTTATACTGCTACCTAAGAGGAGCACATCTGACATCTTTTTGGCACAGGGGAAGACCCAGGGTTCAACTCTAACAACGCACCAACAAACCCTAACTATTGGCCTTTTCAGCAACACCTGCGAAACAGATGAAATCTCACCCGAAGTAGCAATAGGGGGGTTGCAGGACACAGGTGTCTACAACCAGGGGAAATGCAAGATGATTCCTAAACAACACAAAATAATCTAGAGATTTCTAACAGTATTATTCTTAACTTCACGAAGTTAGTTATATATTCTTATCTTCAATAGGGAAAACAATAATGCAATAACAGTATAACAAATAGCAAATAACACAGCATCAACCCCATAGAACAACAGGATTTTATGTGGTTCACCCTCTCCCTAGGGATACATCCACAAAACTTTGTTTATTGATCAAATATATGAAAATGTACAGTTCTATCTGTGCACTCAGCTGCAGATCCTTCTCTCTCTCCTCTTTATTTCCCTTCCCTGCACACCCAGCTGCAGAATAGATCTTCACACCCAGCTGAAGATCTCAAAATACAAGAATATTCTAAAACTTAACACTTCTACCTCTCGACCTCATTATATATATTTTCTCAACTTTTCTTGACCTCTATTTATACATTCCATGACTCTTGGACCACCCTAGACCGAACCCCAGGTACCAAAACCCTAGGTCCACGTAACCCTCATTTTAAGGACTTCGTCGACCTGTTCTTCCTTCTTCTCTGCAAGGTACTCCAAAGCATCCATTAGTATCTTCTTCCTCTTATTGACTTGTCCACGATCTATCTTCTTTGTTGCTTTTTCTTCCTTGATCTTCCCTTTCACGACTTGCTTTCCTTTACTTCATTCCTTCTTTTTTGCTTCTTTAACCACTTCGACCTTTCCTCGGTTTGTGTGCCTTCCATGCACTTCATACTTTGTCTTTCCTCTTCCTTAATATTCACTTTCTTCCTTCATACATGACCAAGGGCCAACAAGACTCCAACACTCACATGTGACTTGTCCTGAGTCACTGCAGGGTTGAACCTTCTATATTACTTCGACTGCAGCTTGTGCGGAGCAGCCTGTACTTTCTGCTCTGCCCCTCCCTATCATGTGCAAACTATATTTCCTGTGTTTGGTACCCAATTTCAACTGCACCTGGTACCTAGACCCTTCTTCATTTGCTTTTACTGAGAGCTGTGAGGCAGTTGGTTGTCACAATACAACTTCAACCTGCTCCCATTTACTAAACCATCCTTCCATTCTCCATTAATAGTTTTCAACTGCGCAGCTCCACCTTCTGTAACATAGGAAACCTCAAATGGTTTGAGCCAATGTGTCCTGAACTTCCCTGGATGCTTCATGAACTTGTTGTCATATAAAAGTACCAAATCTCCTTGTTTAAATGCTTTCTTCTTGATGTGTCTGTCATGGTAAGCCTTTTCTCGTTCTTTTTGTACCTGCTGATGAAATCCTGCAATGAACCTGTCTTCCTCTAGTTCCATTAATTGTGCGAGCCTGTCTTGAACGACACCTGTGTCATCCATACCTATAAATGCTGCAATTCTTAAACTAGGAACCAAATATTCCATAGGTACCATTGCTTCCAGGCCATAAACTAACTTGAAGGGGGTCTGCGTTGTTAACTTTTTGCAAGTAGTTCGATAAGCCCATAACACTGCTGGAATTCTCAAATCCTAATCATCTCTATTAACACTGCAAATTTTGGTCAGTGTTGTCTCCAAGATCTTATTGAAAGCTTTGACTGTCCCATTTTCCTATGGGTGGTATGGTGTGCTCTTCTGATGGTGAGCTTTGAACTCCTGAGTCAAGGCTTCAATATTTTTGTTAATGAAGTGTGTGCCTTGGTCACTCATAAGGATCTTCGGGCATCCAGATATGGTTATTATATCATCAAAGATTAACTGCGTAGTTGTAGTTGCACTACAACATTTAACTGCTCTTGCTTTTGCCCATCTAATCAAATACTCTGTAGCAGTGATGATATATCGAGCTCTTGTGCGCTTTCCTGGTGGGTTGATCGGTCCAACAAAGTCAATAGTTGATTTCTCAAATGCCTATAAAGTTAACTGAGGAGCTAAAGGCATCTCATCCCTTCTAGAAGGCTTCCCTACTCTTTGGCATACATCGCAGGCTCTGTAGTATTCCTTAGCATCCTTATGTAAAGTGGGCCACCAGAGGCCAGCTTTGAGAACCTTCTGCGTTGTTGCTTTCCCTGCATAATGTCCTCCTGCAATGCCTTCATGTGCTTCTGCAAGGATCAATGGTCTTTCTGACTCCATAACACATCTTCTTAAGATCTCATCTGGTCCCATCTTATATAACTGTCTAGCTATAAGTTGAAAATCTGCAGCACGAATTACCAACCGTTTCTTATGAATAACTATGTATTCGCAAGGTGCCATTCCTATGGATAGGAACTGGACTATCTCGACGAATTGATCATCGACTTTCCTGATGGCCAACAACAGTGCATCTAGTAGTATATCATCCAAACTGGTAGGTTCATCTCCATGTTCTAACCTGGATAAGTGGTCAAGACCCTTATTCATTCTTCCTGGCTTGACCACGATCTCAAAGTCATACTCCTGGAATAATAATAGTCATTTGCATATTCTCCCCCCCAACACTAGTTTTTTGACTAAGTACTTCAAAGCAGAATGATCAGTAAACATCTTAAAATGTCCTCTCAACAAGTAGTGTCTAAACTTATGCAGCGCATATACCATAGCTAAGCCTTCTCTTTCAGTGGTAGTATAATTCATTTCAGGCGTAGAAAGCTTCCTGCTAGCAAAGGTTATAGGGTGGTCAATGTCTCCTGCACCTTGTTGTGCCAAAATTGATCCTAGTGCAATGGATGAAGCATCGACATGAACATGGAATTCCTTACTCCAATCTGGAAAAACCAAAATAGGCGTAGTGACCATTTTTTGCTTTAGTGTGTCGAAGCTCTGTGGCATTCCTCCTTCCATTGAAAATTACTATCCTTCTTTAATAGCTTCTCCATAGGTGTTGTTATCTGTGCCTAGCCCTTAATAAACTTTCTATAGTATCGAGTGTGTCCTAATGCAGTGCTCAGTTGTCTAACCGAAGTAGGAGGAGGTAGATAAACAATGATAGCAATCTTGGAAGGATCTGCCAACAACCCCTGCTTACACACAATGTGTCCTAACAATACTCCAAAAGGTGAAAAGAAAATACACTTCTTCAAGTTCAGGGCAATCTGACATTGCCTGCACTTATCTAACATTAATCTCAAACATTCAATATGATCTTCCAGTAGGCTAAAAACAGTCCAGTCATCAAAGTATGCCTCCAAAAACCTGTGTAAAAATTCCTTAAATGCTTCGACCACCACCCTGGAAAAGATGGTTGGTGCATTCTTCAAGCCAAAAGGCATGACAGTGTACTGAAAAGAGCCCCATTTTGTTGCAAATGTGGTCTTATGTCTATCCTCCTTAGCAATTCTGATCTGGTGGTAGCCTGAAAATCCATCTGTAAATGAATAAACTTCTTGTCCTCCTACATTATCTAGAACTTCATCAGTAAAAGGTGTAGGAAATGGATCATGTAAACATGTATCATTCAATTTCCTAAGATCTACACAGATTTCGATTTCTCCTGTCTTCTTATCTTGGACCACCATAGGGTTGATCCATTCATATTGTTCGACTGGTTCTATAATTCCTGCTTCCAACATTCTATCTAATTCAATCTTAACTTTCTACTTGTACTAGGGATTCAGTCTGTAAGGCCTTTGCTTGACATGCCTTGCATCTGCTTTCAAAGGAATCTTTATTTCTCCCATGGGCCCTTTAATGCCCTTCATGTCTGTGAACTTGGTTGGAAACAAGTCATGATACTCATGCAATAGTTATGTAATCTTACTAATAGTATCATCATCCCAATAGTCTCCAACATTTGCCAACTTAGGTGCTTGCTTTGTTCCAATATTAACCTTCTTAATTTTAATAGGATACCCAACAAAAGGTAATTCAATCCATGGCCCTTCTATGTCTATATGTCCTTCAATTTCTGAAATGTTTACATTCCTAGGGTCATCATCCTCATCAGCATTAATGTTATAACAACCTTGTAACCGCTGAAGAGGCACAGTCCATTCATCTTCTTCTTGTTCAAGAGGGGGGTTACGTACTTCCTCAAAGACCTTCTGTCTTACAATTTGTAAAGCCTGATCTATTGTGTGGTACTAACTTTAAAATAGGAACGTAGCTATAAAGTTTTGGGTCATACCATACCAATCTATAGTGGCTAAACACAGTTATGCTTGAAGATACCAGTTGATAGGCATAGTATCTAAGGTGTTAATGAACTTATGTACCCACAGTTCTTTAGGAA
The DNA here is from genome assembly GCA_009831015.1 of Picea engelmannii. NCBI lineage: Eukaryota > Viridiplantae > Streptophyta > Pinopsida > Pinales > Pinaceae > Picea > Picea engelmannii. Next base: position 359,080 of record ML785177.1, read on the forward strand.
CGCTGCTCCATGCTTCCTCACAACTTCGCACATGGTTCTTGGGACAACTCTGACCTATGTATTGAACTTCTCAACCTTCATCTTGGTCTGAAAAGCGCACTGTCAACAAGGTGCGACATTGTACCCACTCCGCGATGTTCTTCTTGTGTGTTTCTCACCATCTAGCTAGCATTGCTTTCAAGGCTTCGTCTAGTGCCAACAACCTCTGTTGTACTGGTACAGTTCCTTCAAATTCAAATAGAAATGTCTCTAAATTATTCAAGCCATCAAATGTAGGAAGATTACTTACTTTTGTGCCAATCCAATGAACTGCCTTAGTCAATCTGGCACACCTCCTCATAGAGATTTCATACATTTTGTTCTGCCAATTTTCCAATGCTTCTTTTGAATCTAACGAGCATGCACTTTCACTTCGCCAACTTAGATTTATATCTGTTGTAGGATTAATATAATCTTGTTGTCCTGCTGTCAGTTTATAGATGTTCTCTAACTCATAGGCGTGGTCTTCTTCTTTTATGGGTTCTGTGTTCTCTCTATGACCGTGCCTAAGAAGAACATCATCTCTGATAGGGACACCGGATTTCTCAGTTCCTTTTGGACTACATTATGGGAGAAGATGGACACTAAGCTCAAGAGGTCTACAACATTCCATCCATGGAAAAATGGGTAGACAGAAGTAGTCAACAGGACTTTCGTGCATTTTTTGAGGGGTTACAATGAAAAGCATCAGAAGACCTTGGATGGAAATTTAATCTACATACAACACTCTTATACTAGATCATTCCACACTTCTACTAGTAAGTCACCTTTTGAAACTTGTTTTAGATACTTGCCACCTTCACCCTTGGATGTTGTATATGGACAACAAGGAGGAGTGAGGGAGGACCTCACAGGAGATGCATTAAAAGTAGAAAAAAATGTTGAGAAGATCAAACAAATCCATTTGCAAGTAAATGAGACGCTGAAGAAGTCACAGGAAAGGTACAAGGCTAGACATGACCATAACAAAACAAAGAGAACATTCAGAGTGGGAGATAGAGTATGGTTACAACTGAATAAGGAAAGACTACAGGGTCCTAGTAATAAGATCAAGGCTCTGCGGTATGGTCATTTTGAGGTAGTAAAAAATGTTGGAGATAATTCCTACAGACTTAGTCTATCCCCATAAATGTGCATTTACTCACTGAGTCTCAAACTCTATGAGCCTTCCATGTTGGATTAGGAGGAGGAGCGGGTCCTACCTTCCATAGAGGACTTAGCACCAGATGCTCAGGCAAAGTTGGCAGAGGACACTTTTTTGCAAAAGAGGTCCACAACTACAAGACAGGGGAAACATGGCATATGGAAGATTGGGTTGAAAGGACAACTTCTAGGCAAAGCAAAGTGGTACTCCAAGGAGAAGGTAAAGGAAAAATTTCCTCAAAAGATTTTGGAGACCAAAATCCTTCCTAAATGGGGAGGTATGATCTGGATTGGATCATTATATTATTTGTCATCTATCTCAATACTTTTTGGATTTGAAGAGGAATCAACTTGCAGGGCCATTTTGGCAACTGGTCCAAATTTGGAAATTTGGGTTCAAAAAACCGTCTGAAATATTCCGGGGCCATTTTGAGGCATCAAACGACACCTTTTTTTGTCCAAACCTATGAAAGAATATTATATATTCTACACACCGATACCTTTCCAGCAATGCAAGAATCACGTCAATCAATATTCCTATGCGAAAGTTATGCCTCCCACAAGTTGACCTACCATATTGATCACCATGGTGTGAGTGGATTCCATGTCTGCCTCTGTTACTTAGACATGTGGGGCTAGCCAGGTAGTAGATTTTCTAAAAACATTCTAGAGGGTCCAAAACCTTATCACAATTGAGGATTGGGTAAGTAAAAAACCTACCCCTAGATGACTATCGGGCTATGTTAAATATCGGGCCACTAGGAGGAGAAAGAGTTCCATTCTATGTTACTGTATTTTGTTCCATAGCAAAGTAGAACAATTGGGAGTGGGAAATTAGAGAGCATAATGGGGGGGTTTAATGTTATGTAGCATCCTAGCAGGCCAAAGTTCTCAAGGGACTTCATAGAGAGTGCCTTCTCCTTTGTACTTGCATCATATTCCATACCAGAGAAAAGAGAGCAAAACAACTTCACCTTCTAACTGGGTTTTCTCGTGTAAGGGTTTCCCAAAGCAAATCTTTGTGTCATTTTGTGGATGGCATGTGATTGTATTTTACTATTCTCTATTTTCCACATTCTACCTTTTTCATTCATAATCAGAAAATCACTAACTAATATTCTGGAAATCTAAAGGAATTTAACCTTCTTAGGTAGATTTCGGTTTTATTTATCAGATCTGTTGTGACGAACTCTTCACAACCAAACTGCACCATTTAACATGTAAAAATCAACAACCAAATACACTTCTAAATATTTATTATTACTAACATTCAAGTGAGGACATGCACATGTAGCTATAACATAACATGGAGGTCTGCATATGAACCAGTAATACAAACAGTAAAACAAGCACCATCAATACCATCCTAATATCATGCAAATGAGGACATGCATATGTAGCTATCACATGCAAGTCTGCATATGCACTAGTGATGCATGATTGTCCACATGTTGCTATCACATGCAAATCTGCATATACACTATTGATGCAGGATTGCCAACTGTCTAGGATGCTCTGCATCAACAGTGAACCAGACATAGATTTCAATAAAATACAAAACTTAGTTCTTAGTGGAATTGAAGCCACAAATCTACCTTCAGTAGTAGCCTATGGCCAAAAGACCCATCGGTACTATACTAATATCGTGCAAGTGAGGACATGCACATGTAGCTATAACATGCAGGTCTGCATATGCACTAGTGATGCAGGATTGCCAACTGTCTAGGATGCTCTGCATCAACAGTGAACCAGACATGGATTTCAT
>ML785177.1:381537-396763 GCA_009831015.1 Picea engelmannii
GGTGGGGGGGTTACAAGTATATTAAAAAAGGTTGCATGTCAAAAAGTAAAAAGTGAAAGGGTGGTTTGAAACCCATGAGTTTGGGTATTTTCCCATGGTATTTGCAAAAGTAAAATAAAAAGGGAGAATTAATTATTTAATTAATGGACATGTGCCTTCATGAAGGGTTATGAAAAAGTATAAAAAGAGAAAGTATTGAGAGAAAGGGTGTGTGTGAAAAATGGATGAGAAAAGATTGAATATCATTCCAAAAGGGAAAAGGTGTGAAATCAATTTAAGGTCAGCGTAACATTTTTGCGATAATTTATTTTCTAGAATGTTTCATGCCTTGTGTCACACACCCAACCCCCTAAGTATCATTTTAAGGGACGAGGCATACAAAAAATTCTTTTCTCAATCACCTCGAATCCCTGTAACTAGGATTTCATCGTCTTCTGTTCGACGAGGGTTTTCCAAAGACTATAAATTTGTCTAGATCAAATTTCCGAATCGAAGGTCATGGTCTTTCAAATTTATTTAGGCCTTAACAAACTAGAGTCACTCACCACCATGTGGCACCCACGTGGCTCCCTGTCACCGGGCACACCACATCATCATAGCATATAAGGACTTTCCCAACCAAAGGTTAATACTTGTCTAGCTCTTATAGGCCTATTAAATTGATTAATCATTATCATAATATAATTTCTCTCTTTACTAATCCTTTAATTAATCTCCATTAGAGATAATTAATCTTCATTAATTCATTAACCCTGTAATTACATTTTTATTTGGCCTAAATTACCAGCCCAATAAAATCGACAATTACTTCCCTTTCACCTTGGGAATCCCACAATTCGGGGTGGATTAGTTTTAATTATTATATTAATACCACGTCACATTAACTTAAATAATCTAATCACATTAACGCCTAAGTCATTGAACTTCGACATATTTACTCTCCATGCTTTCATGAACATACCCAGAACTCACGAATGTCGAAGTCCCAAAGGGGGTCCTACTTATATTATATTGTAATGCCAATATAATTAATTATATTAGATTATAATATAATTAATTACATTAAATGTTTATATCAATATTTATGCAAACATTGGAATAGGAAAGGTAGGTTCGGGCCTTTGGCCCTTTTAGCTCGTACACTCTATCACCCCAAACATCCTGGAGTCTCGAAGTCTCGAACTACCGGAGTCCTAAGGTCTTAAACTCCCAGAATTATGAAGTGGTCCCACGCTCATGGGTTATAATATGCATATAATATAAGTATTTGGGAAAAGTTTGATCTCATCCACGCAAGGGTTTTATGATTTTATATAATATATTGTAATACCATAAACCCCCTTAAATTTTGTACCTAAGAATTATAATTTTCCATTAAGTGTTTGCCTAAGGAGACTCTGGGTCAGAAGCCTTCGGGATTTATCACAATGCAATCACTTCAACATGTCGAAGCCCCGAAGTCCTGAAGTTGTAGTGTCCAACTCTGATTGGACGAGCCTACATATGCCATGGTGATGTGGCGTGCCTGGATAGTTTTGTGTGGCGTTGTGGGATTGATCGTGAGTTAGGTGTGGGACCCCCCCTTGTCAAGTCTAAACCATGTGTTAATTGTGGATAAATCTCAATCGTTAGATCTTTAAGGGTGGACATAAATCCACCATAGATCCCGGTGTGGAAAGATACTTCGGGACTTTGGGTCTCTGGGGATGTTTTAGACATGTACAATAATGACGAAGGGTCGAAGGCCCAATATCCATGAAGATCCAGGAGATGTTCTCTGTAACCCCTCCTTCCGCGGCCATGTCATTGTCAAAGGATGACGACATGGGTCATGATATGCCATGTTAGATGACACGAGAGAATTGATGCCATGTGGTGAAGGGGGGGGAGGGCATTGGCCAATGACGCCCCGAAAACTTCTAAAAGCCATAAATTCAAAATCATAAATCGATTTTGGACAAGGGTAGAGTCGTTGGAAAGCTCTTATGAGCACAAGGCGATGGTGTCCTTATCCAAGGAATTTAGGGAGTTGTAGGAAAGCATAAAATTTATACCCCCATCCCTTAAATACTTAGGGGGTCAGGTGTGTGACACAGTGGTATTAGAGTAGGCAACAACACTTGACCTACTTGGGCTCATGAATGAGTGAATGAAATTTTATTAGAGAATTTTTAAGGGGTAGCATCCAATCTTACCCCGTCCATAAGGGATTATGTAAAATCTATTACTGAGGAGAGGAACGAAACTTTCTGTTGTTGTTACATGTTTTAAGAATATGAACTATGTGTTTCTAATGTTTCAAAATAATAAAGTTGATTTCATCTTACAAATTGCATGTGTTGTTCATAAATTAGTAGACAGATAACTAACAGAAAATGTTGTTATCAACGCTTAAATAGTCAGTGAACAACAAGGAAAACTACAACGTAAAGAATGGTGACACACCATGAGTTTGGAGAAACATCCCATAATAGAGAAGAAGAACCTGATGAGAGGAGGGTGGTGGAAACTCCTCCAGATTTTGCTGAAATTGTAAGAAGCCTCATGGAAGAATTACAAATTTGCAAGGCAAACAATGAAAGACTGATAAAAGAAGAAAAACAAATTTAAATAAATGCAGTCTTGTTGCAAAGCTTATCGAACATACAGAAACAACTGCAACATGGACCAATGGTCAATAACATGGATAAACATCATACTAAGAAAACCTGGAGCCCACTCAAGATACAAAAACATGGTCTTGAAAGTAACAACACAAGAAGAAGCACCTCAAAGAAGGCCCAACATGGAGCCAAGAGGCATGCTAACGTCAAGGATTCAACTAAAGAATCCTCTAGTGAGGGAACTGACAAATCCAAGGAATTTTCTAGCAGTGAGACTAGTTTACATTCACAGAGGAGAAGAAAGAGGAGGAAACATTCCAAGAGCCATGACCCTGAAGAATTTAAGAAAGCGAAACCACTCACTTTCAATGGAGAAATTAAAAAGGGGGAAGAAGCTGAAGCTTGGCTACTTGGGTTAAAGAAGTACTTCAGAGTCCATGATTACTCTAAAAACTTAAGGGCATGAATAACCATTTTCAACTTGAATGGAAAGGCCTCCATTTGGTAGGAGGACCTTAGAAATGTGAAAGGAATTCATGAGAATGATTTGTCATGGAAACAATTTGAGAAATAATTTAAGAGGAAGTACATGTCTGAAAGATACTATGATGAAAAGACCAAGGAGTTATATGAACTCGAGCTAGAACAATTCACAATAGATGAATATATCAACAAATTTCTTGAGTTGATGAGGTATGTTCCCTACATAAAGGATGAAGACATCCACAAAATAGCCTTTAGGACGAGGTATGGGCACAATGAATTTGTGGTGGTGCCATTTGGGATTACCAATGCACCAACCACCTTTATGTGCTTAATGAATAATGTGCTCAACAAGTTCTTGGATAGATTTGTGTTGGTTTTCATTGATGATATCCTAATCTATTATAAGAGTAGGGAAGAGCATAAAGAACATCTCAAGTTAGTGCTTCAAGTATTGAGAGAGCACAAGCTCTATGAAAAGTTTAGTAAGTGTAACTTTTTCCAAAAACAAGTCCATTACTTAGGCCATGCTATCTCTGAAGAATGAGTGGAAATTGATCCTGACAAGATCAAATCCATTATGGATTGGCCTACCCCAAAATATGTAGTTGATATCATATCCTTTATGAGCCTAACATGATACTATAAAAGGTTGATAAAGGGGTTCCCAAGATTGGTTTCCCAATCACCTCCCTTCAAAAAAAGGGAGTTAGATTCATTTGGACAACAGAATGTGAGGAGAGTTTTCACCAACTAAAACACCTTTTAACCAATGCGCTAGTAATAAAAATTATAGACCCACATTAAGACTTCCTGGTGTGTACATATGCTTGCAAAGAAGGGCTCGAAGGAGTCCTCATGTAAGAAGGGCATGTAATTTGTTATGAATCCAGAAAATTGAATGCACATGAAATCAATTATGTGACACATGACTTGGAATTGGATGCCATAGTGCATTCCTTAAAAATGTGGAGGCATTACCTCCTAGGTAGAATATTTGTTCTTATGACAGGACATAGTGGGTTTATATACTTATTTGACCAACCCAAACTCAATGCTAGGAAAGCTAGGTGGATGGCCCTACTTAGTGAATTTGATTTTGAAATCAAACACATTAAGGGAAAGGAAAAACTAAATGGATGATTCCCTCGGTAGAAGTATGAAAGTGATTCATTTTCCAACAATAAGCACCCGTGAATCATACATCAAGGAGAGAGTCAAAAGTGCACAAGTAGTAGATGAGTTTTTCAAAACTGTGAATTCATACCTAGAGCAAGAGCCCACAGGGATGATGTATGAAGGCTACCAACTTTTGAATGATGGCATGTTAACTTATAAAGGTAGGATGTATATTCTAAATTGTGATGACTTGAATAGGTTCACACTGGATGAACTACATAAACGACCATACATTGGCCACCCTGGTTATCAAAAACTGATCACAACCACCAAGAAACTATTTCATTGGTCGAGGATGAAGAAGGACATAGCTGACTACTTGGATAAGTGCTTAGAAGGTCAACAGATTAAGGTGGAGCACAGACACCCAACACGGATGTTGCATCTCCTACCAATTCCAGAGTGGAAATGGGAAACCATCTCCATGGATTTCATCACAGAGTTTCCTAAATGAACCAGGCAAAATGATGCCTCCCTGGAAAAATAGTTAACTGTAAAATTGATTCAGTAACAATGTGGTATCAGGCCCTATGGAAACAAAAGGCCACTTACCATTTTTATGAAATTTACAATGTATTTGTATCTTCTTTCGATAAACTTATCTTCGAAATGAATACGTCCAGACTGTCCTTGGAAGCATAAAACTTCCTAGATAAAAAGGGAAATAATGAAAAAATGGAACATTATAGTGTGGTGAGAATCTATTGTTCTCGTGAAAGCCCTTTTATCTCCCTTATTATGTTCCATATAGAATTTTTTCCATAGAGGTTGTCAAGTAGTACAGGTTTTGGGTACATTTCTTCCACGAGAAAATGAAGAGACAATTCATTCCACTGCCATGGAAAATTGGGGAAATTTTATTAAAAAGTGTCTCTAAAATTGATGAATTTGCAGTACAATTGAACTAATACAATTTAAAATGTGCAGAAGAAATCAAGGGTTTTGACCCAAACCATATTTTCATTCACCACATGATGTATGTTGGATTTAGCATTTCACTGACTAAAACATTTTTATTTGAAGAAGAGGAGGGTGATAGTCAGGAACCGCTAGAACTAATTGTTGAAAATAGAGGATATAGAGACTATTGTTAGTACAATAGACCAACTAAGCAGAGGGGAAGAGTAGAAAATGAAAGAAGTACACATTCTCCTATTGTTTCACAGAAAAGCGGCCCACCTAAGCAAATTTCTCATTGAGCAACACCAGAGCAGAAAAAGGTTTCAACCAATAATTATGATGATGGAGGAGACAAAAAACCTTCGAAGGGAAGATTGGAGCAGTCCTATAAACTTCAAGTTAAAAGAAAAAGACAAAATTCTCAAGAAGAGGTAGAACAACACATACCTGAGAATGAAATCATCCTTGAAGATATGGACCTGGACGTGGCTATCGAGAATATACAATTTCCTGGTGATGAACATAGATTGCAAGAAAGTAAGGAAGTTGCAACCGAAATTTCAACTCAAGAATAAGTTCTTTCATAGGAAGAATCCTTCACTATTCAGAAAGCCTTATTTGATAAAAGTTCCAGAAAAATAATTTTTGAAAGATTTAATTCAAAAAATAAAAGAATCCAAGGAAAATATAGTTCGCAGTTAGATCTCAGCGGTGTAACCCCTTCAAGAATTGTCGGAATTCACAGAGCTACATGAGATGATTTATAAATGTCGGTCGATGATATACAAGCCGAAAATAGCATGCTTAAAGAAAGGGTTAAGGAATTAGAGTCTAATCTAATGCCACCCCCTATATTTGCTACTCTGGTTTTAGCGGTCCAACCTTGGAAAAGTTGTGATAAAACCCCAGAATCAAGTTTAAGTTTGAAAGGAACATTGAGTCTACTTGGTGTAGTTAAGCACTATATTGGAGAAAACATAAAGAAGAGAATGTCTTTCATCTTAGAGACATGGGATTTAGCAAGTAGTTTTGTTTCTTTAGGTTCTAAAATTCAAAATTCCAGAGAATACCTATAGTCTGACCTAAAAAATGTTGAAGGTTTTTATAAATATGTTGTAATTATATTTGTTCTAAAAATTTCTGGTATTAGCGATTTGTTATAGAAAGATTTGCCTCAACCCATGCAACTTGCTCAAAAGGCCTTTTCCATTTCCCTATGCAGACTTGAAGTCCCTTTTTGCAATTCCCAGAGCTAAAAAACATATTTTTCCACATATACGCGCCCTAACAGCTATACAGCATGCATATACGCAGGTTGCACCATTATTGCCCCTGTACATCGAGTTTTGTGTCTAAAATTAAAAATGGTGTCAGGTTTCCATTTCATGTCACGAGATCCATGATCCTTGACCTTCCATATATTGGAAACGTTCTGACCTAGCCTTTCAATTCCATTTGAAGGATATAAATGGGCCATATCCAAGTTGTGGAAGAGGGAGAAGAATTCAACTTTGAGAGCAAAGTTACTGTGGATAAATTATTCATTTCATATTGAGTCTGCATCCCTTTGTCCTTTTAAGTCTGAACACATTGTCTAGCCCCCAAGCTCTTCCCTCTTTGATGGAGAACCACATTGTCTCTCTTATATGATCTTGTTTGATCCGGATTATTTTTTAGAACGAAATGAAAGCATAGATACTACAATGAAATACACATAAATATTTCTAGAAATAGAGAAATACAATAATACATGATTTTTATTAATGAAAGAAATGTACAGAGACTGTAAAAATACAAAGTGAAAGACTCACTAGAATGGTGGTAGCTTATCTCTGAGAAGATATGTGATGGATACTCTCATTCACAAGAAGATGATTGTTACAACGAGGCTCCAAAGGCATTTTTAACATGATTAAAATCCAAAACCCTAACCCCGGAAGCTGAAAAGACAAAAGGTTTGCGGGCCCCGATCAGGGTAGTTGATACGTCAACTTCTCAGGGGCGTAAATTTTGCATACGATCTTCGTTTGGGGTGCTCGATATACCATTCGAAAGGTCTAACCGAGAAGAACGATTTTCGAATGGCCCAAAAGGTAAGTGCCTTAGGTAGTTACCTGGGCCCCAAATCCCCAAAAAACGACGTTTAGGGCCTCAAAACGGCCCCAGAAGTTTGGAACCTGAAAAACTGCCGAAAAAACTGCCAAGATGGAAAATTGTTTTTTGAGCCCGTGGAATAGGTGGGTGGCCATGTATATCCACCTGGATCAATCCTCAATCCTTAGGAATCAATGGTGTCCATTGAGTTGAGTTCCTGGAGGAGAGAGGGAAGCGTTTGATGAATCTGAATCTTGGTGAGTTACTTGCCTTGTTGGAGACATCGCATTGCTTGGTTTGTGGAAGGTTGTCACAACCTGTTGTTGGCGGGGTTGAATCTGTTCAATCTGTCGGGCTACATGAGATGACTATGTGCAGAAGGAATCCTTTCACTTTGCTTCAATATTTTCAACCTACTTCTGCTAGACATAAGGTGCTTGGTCTGAGGTTGCAGTGGTTGTTGTGTTCTTTTGTTCACCTTTTGAACAGACTGTGAAGAAGATGAATTTTCTAGTATGAGATACTACCTTGAGGCACTGTTTAGGTAGAATAGTAGTCAGAACTACCTCTGGTATTCTATAGAGATGACCTCCCAGAGAAACATAGACATTGTGGGGTCGAGACTCATAAACAACATGGTGTTTCCACATATATGGTTGTCCCAAGAGAACATTACAGACATCTAGTGGGGAAACATCCCATAATACCTCATCCTTGAAGGGATGGATGTCATATGACAATCGACACTGTTGGCTGACATGGAGATCTCATCTCTGGCGAAGCCACCCAATGTTGTATGGTTGTGGGTGTGGTGTTGTCAACAATCCTAACTATTTGATGACCTCTGTTGAGATGAGGTTCTTCTGGCTTCCACTATCAACAATAAAATGCAACGGGGTCCCCTTCACCCACATCTGTGAATGAAAAAGGCGCTCTCCCTCTTCAAGATCTGTTGGTTCTTCTGTTTGAATTAATGCAGTCGTGACAATAGCAGTGGGGTCTGCATCGATGATCTATCTTTTGTCAGTATTTTCTGAATCAGGGTTCGGCTCCTTTTCTTTGATCTCGACCACCAATGACTGTTTTGAGTGACATTCATCGGTGTTGTGCCAGAGGCTTTTGTGGAAATCGCACCATTTTTCGGTGTCCTTCTTCGTCTTCCAGTGACCCTTATTTTCCTATGGCTTGGACTGGTTTTTGGGAGGTTGTTTGTTAGGGTCGTCTTTATCATACTTTGGTTGTTATGGATTTGCAGACCCGAACTCTCATTTCTTCTGGTGCTTAAACTTCTGCTCGATTTTAACATCATATCGATAAGCAGAACCGAGTGATGAGATGTCCAAAAAATCCATTTCAGTTTGGATGTATTTGTATAGAGCCCCACTGTTTGCACCCTTTATGTCACGTTATGAGAAAATAAGAGGTGCTTACATGGCCAGTTGGGTCTTGCTGAGCATGACAGCTATAGAGGAAAGAGTTAGAGAAAGAAAAACAAAACTATAAGCAAAAAATAAACTAAAACAAACTAAAATTAGAAGCATATGGATATAGAGATAACAAACACAAAAAGACCAATATCACCAATGTTTTTAGGATGATCTATTGATGAAATCAAAGAACAATGAAGAAAGGGGACTGTGAGTCCCTTCTTCCTCCAAAGGAAGGCTCTTGTGTCCTCACAAATTTGCTCTCCTTACAATAAGAAAAATGAAAATGATAGTGAAAGAACTCCTAGCATATCCACTCAATGGAGAGGTGGATAGCCTAATGAAATGGTGCCAATGTGCTATTGCCAAGGAGTGAGTCCTTAAAACAATCTAAGCAGCATAACATTACATGAAATTCCTTGAGAAAATGATGTTTCTTCATGGCTTTTTATAGCATTGCATTGGGTGATTATGTAACTCCTTTGAAGTGTGAAAAGGGGCTCTTTAGGGCTTCATTAGGTCTTTGACCAGCCTACCATGCGGATTCAACTCAGATTTGGAGGTCAAATCAGCTTGGGAGCTGATCCATAAGTGGTTGGGAGGCCGACCAATTCAATAAATGCGTCATTTAGCAAGTGCGCGGGTTTTTGCGCCAACAACCGCGTATCGTGCGCGTATGCGCGCATGGTACGTTCCTGTTCCACGCATGTGCGTGCGCACCAAACTTTTGTAAAGCGCCCTTCAATTTTTGGTTACTTTATATAGTTTTTTACCCTTTTGGAATGCCATGTGATTAATTCACTGCCATGAATGACTTCATTACTGTTTGACAATTGTTGAGTTCTTGTCGCCATGTGCGGACGAAATTTCAATGATAACAGATGCCCCCTGATGGATGAGGTTAGGAGCATACATATAGCCGAAATCCATCAATGTTTCTTCTACTGAGAATGTTATTGTAACAGAGATCAATAGTGGGATCGGTGAGAGCAATCCTTTGGAAGAGAAAGGAACTAGTAGAACCCGACCTTCCAAAAGGTGTGTAAAATATACAACTGTGTACAAACGAGGCGGGCATGCCCCATGCTCGTGTTATGTAACTCTGAAACAAAAGATGACTAAAGTGTTAGTGTAGACAACTTCAGTGCCCTCGGGGCGGGAATGATAAAGGCAGAAGACAATTCTGCAAAGGAACATACTCTGAAGAATAGGAAATGATTGTGGTAATAAGCAGCGACGATGATGTGGGCATTGATGGCCCTACCAAGTTTAGAGTTCTTCGGCAAATGAAAAAAATAACTGCAATAGTCGCAAAGTAAGACCCACCATAGCATGAGAAAGTGTTGACATCAAATGTTGTGGGGGCCAACGACAGTAGGGAGCAATGGTGTTTCACCCTGTGTCATCTGAGATCTCTCATTAAATGGAGAATGAGAATCAAGATATTGTCTCCCTTCCAGAAAAGTGTGCTGATGTCGACAAAAAGGGGGACGCGACTCCCAAAAGCAATGGGCTTTGTGGAATCTACTGAGGTGAGGAAGTGGCAGAGGTACATAGACGAAGTCAAGAAGTAGGAAGACTCAAGACTGCCCTTAGTTGGAGGATGTATGAGATAAAAAGTGGCCGCAACCGTGTAACAAGGTCGAGTGTTAGGGGGACGACAAGACCGGTGATAAGTTGTGCCAGAGGCGGGACAAGGTGAAAAAATTCAGAGGGTAGAGGTAAGTGACCTGCGGAGTACTCTGAATATATGGATGATACCGGCAAGGGTAGATGATAAGTAATACTCCAACCAAGGGTGACATGGGTTGCGTGTGGCCAAAAGAAGGCAAGTCGCCAACGGTGACGACAAAAGAAAATGTGATGACTGGAAATAAAGGCGTTTGTACAATAAATAATGAATAATTTGGGGAGAAATGTACAAATACAGAAACAGGTGCCCCAGTGTGAAATGTGTGCCCCAGAGAGGGCAGAATTTTCTTGAAAAACTGATGAAGGGTGGGGGCCCCATTGGTGAGTTTCTGTATGAGGTGGGTGAAATGAAGGTAGGTTCACAGATGGGCAAACTGAGTGTGGATGAAATGGAGGGTCCATGATCCTGCGGAGGTGTAGGTAAAAAATAGAACCATAAATAGATCATCTGGGAGTCCATGTGGGAAAGCTAGCAAAATGAAGAGAAGGAGTATGTGGTTGATTCACAACATGATGAAAGACTATCGGGACTCCCATCCCTAATGGGTAATGAAGAACAACATGAGTGTCAAAAGTGTCAAAAGGTGCTATGAATGGGACAACTCATGTGGGTGAGAATGCTACCGGGTTACAGTACCAAAAAATGCAAATGGAGGTGTGGGTACTGCAGAGCCGGGAATGAGGGTCCTAAAGGTCAATATCAGAGGGTGTGACTGGAAATGTAAATGCAATACAGTGGGAGAGACTACATGCCAGTGTTGAGTATATACCTGAAGGGATGAGATTGATGAATGATAAGCAAGTACCTGCACACAGAACAACCAAATACCCAAAGTGAACTATATCTGAAGAGAATCAAAGATATAAGCATGTATTTGACAAAAGTGACTATGCGCGTGCGTACCTGACCATGATATGAAAAACAGGTGCCCCGGGGGCATAGGACGAAAAGTGACCCAGGGACTGTTGTGATGTAGGTGGCGGGATGTTGATCCCGTGGCTGAAGATGGTTTGAAAAATGGACACCTTGGGCTCCCGGAATGGTGAGTGGAAGTTTGGCAAAAGGCCTATATATAGCTGTAGGGCCCACATTGCCACCTCATTTGTACCTGCTGCAATAGTGACTGGACGAGCAGATTTCAGAGGAGATTTGGAGATTCGAGGAGGACGAGGCATCCGATCGGTGGTTTGCGAGTGTCAGGTTAGTGGTATGATCATCCTGCATAGAAATAGGTTTTCAATTTTTGGGCAGGGCGGGTACAGGGGGCCGTACAGGCGTAATTAGGGGTTTTTTGATGGGGTGTGGGCCCACATGCACAGGCGATTCGGTAGAAGGCATGCATACGTGCACGCCTTTCAACCAAATATACGCGCATGGGTGCGCGAGAGGAGGAATTTAAGCGCGCCCTAGGGGCGCACCTGTGAGTTGAACAGGCGCGCATTAGTTCGTGCCTCTAGGTTAAACAGGCGCGCATCGGTGCGCGCCTGTGGGTTGGACAGGCGCTCACCTGGGCGCAGCTGTATGATGAACAGGCGCGTGCAGGAGCGCGCCTGTGCAGTGAACAGGTGCGCATATATGCACGTCTGTATAATGAACAGGCACGCATGTGTGCGCGCCTGTGGGTGAAAAAATCGCGCCTTTGAGGCAAGGTTTAAGGGAAAAAATGAGTATTTTTAATGTTGTTTGATGGGCATCTGAGCTGATATAGGACTCTATGTTGTTTGCAGGTGGCCAGTAGTGACGATGCCAGTGTGGTGGCGTGAGCGAGATTGGGCCCAGTTGCGAGAGGTTGTGGCCAATGATGGGCCTGGGGTGCGGGCGACTTTAGCAACCTATGGGTTGCTAAAGTTCTTTGAGTGCCCGTTGATACGGGCATAGGAGTACCTACTACAGTTCCTGCTCGAGATGTGGAGTCCGGAGCTGCACTGCTTCCTCGTGCGAGGAGAGCAGATCCCCTTCACTGCGGTGGAGGATGTATACTTTCTGACTGGGCTCCCCTTTCGGGGAACGCCCCTACTGGCAGAGCCTGTACTGCCGAGGGATACACTCTTGGCCATGATTGGGGCTTGAAACTTCTTAGGTGAGAACTTCATGTCGGGGACTGTGGTGAGCATTAGTGCTATAGACTCTCTGGCTCATCATTGCATAGCGACGATGATTTTTCGTGTATACGGGTCACTTGCGACCCAACGGATTAGTGGTGGCCAGTTGTTGGTGCTGGAGAGGGTGGTGGTGGGCCGTGAGCGGTTCGCATGGGGGTTGATGCTGCATGCACGGATGATCGCGCAGTTGGACCGTTGTCGGTCCACAGGTGCAAGAGAGTTTGCTTTTGGCTCGATCCTGGTAGCCTGGTTTTTGGAGAGGGTGCTGATGTTGTGCCCGAGGGTTTTGCTAGAGGCTCCAGAGGCACGAGAGCCGCGCTTGAGGCGGTGGTCTTCAGTTTTGGTTTGTCATGGTGGTGGCGAAGGTGGCCACTACTTTTTAGCAGAGGCGGAACGGATATGGCGGCAGATGCCGCAGGTAGTACTTCAGTACCCCTATGCTGGGGTTGACTTCCGGGGTGACCCGGACATGGTGTTGCCTCCAGGGGAGGTTTTTGACCATCGAGGTATGTTTTAGCATTGTGCAGATTTTTTATCTTATGTTTTTTTTGAGATATCAATCCATATATATGTGATATAGATAATGATACGATCTTTTGTTGTTGTTTTTTGCATGTGCAGATGTGGCACCTCGCGGGCGCGAGGTGGAGATGCGGCGAGCGCCAGCTAGGCGAGAGCCTGAGGGACGACCGCAGGGAGAGAGGCGGTGGAGAGAGGATGTCGCGGGTCGCCCAGCAGAGCCTGAGAGGGCGGCGCGGCGGCGCCGGTTTGATGACCCTGGTGCAGGGCCATCACACGCTCCTCCGGCGGTAGCCGGAGTGGACTTTGAGGATATACGCCGTCATTTGGAGACGGTGTTGCAGGACGTGCCTGAGGGCATGTGGATACGCATCCAGGATGAGGGGTTCCTGATGCAGTGCATAGGAGTACCGCCACCATGGCGGTCTATAGTGCGACGAGTCGCTGTGCTTGCCACGATGACTAGTGGACACCTACCGCCGGGGCAGGAGGGTCCTGTGGGTGGCCCTCCACCACCACCTGGGGTAGGTGGTGGTGGACCACCACCTCCTCCGGAGGGAGGAGCAGGTGGTGGTGCGATAGAGGCACCATGATTGATGTATATTTTTTGGTTGTATATAGGCTGGTGAGACGATTTTGGACCGAGGTGCTGCACTGGCCTGCGGATACATGTATGTTTTGTATGTAAACATTTGGATGGCCTGATGGGCCTTTATATATATATGAGTATACATTTTTTGCGATCCTGATGTTGTCTACATGGGTTTTTGTTGATGTTTATGATGATGTCTATTCTATCTATATGATGTGAAAGGATTTTGTGGGATGTTTTATGTATGTGTAGCTTGATGTGATATGTGCCAATATAACACCATGTTATCTATTTGATCTGTAGTTTGATTCAATTGTCTTGAAATATGTGTAAATGTAATGGAATCAAAATGTTGAGATAACAATCTAACCTGCAGGTATTTGCGAAAGAGGCATGGATCGCGTACACGGTATACATTGTTGAGCTGGAGAACGACTAGTTGAGAGTCGAGGAAGACACTATGGTGACGAATATGATGACGCTGGGCGTCGGCCAGGAGGCCAATGACAGTGGTATACTCGACTTGGTTGTTGGTTGCTGGCCCCAAACATATGCCGCTTGAGTGTAGCATTTCATGTGAGGGGGTGTAAAGATCCCAGGACGCCGAAGCGAGATTTTGCGTCCAACGGCTGGCGCCGTCGGCATAACCAATGTGGTATGTCAGTGGATGAAGCATCTGTCAATAGCACAAATGATAGTTTTAGACGAGAGGGTAGGAGAAAAAAGATTAAAAAACACTAGAAAAAGAAATAACCTAAAGTAGTTTGACTACGTTTTTTATCCAGGTGGATATCGGTGGCCACCCACCAGTTCCAAATGGCTCAAAACAGTTTTCTGACCATTTTGGCAATTTACTATTTTTAGCAGGTTTTAACTTTCGGGGCCATTTTGAGGGCCTAAATGAAGGTTTTTCAAAATCGAGGTTCTCAATGATAGTCGAAGGCATGATTGAGCCCCCAAAATGAATCTCCTCAATGATACCTTTCCAACGAGCTATCACATGCCTAAAACGAAGATCATATGCAAAAGTTACGACCCAGGGAAGTTGATGTACTAACTTACCCAAACAGGGCCCACATGAATTTTGGCGCTTCATCTCCTAGGGTTAGGTTTTTGGATGTCTATGACTTTTGGCATTCTTGTCTATTGTAAAAAGGCCTCTAGAGCCTCATTGTAATCATCTTCTTGCGAATGCGAGTAGCCATCACATCTCTTCTTAGAGATAAGCTGCCACCATTCTAGCGAGTCTTTCACTCTATATTTTTACAGTCTCTGTACATTTCTTTCATTAATAGAAATCGTGTATTACTGTATCTCTGTGTTTATGGTTGCATATCTGATATATTTCTGTTATATTACTGGATATAGGCGATATCTCTTTGCATTTCTTTATTATATCTCCACTCTCATTTCGTGCCGAAAATAATTTGGATCAGTGGTATCAGAGCAAGCTGCTCTTTATCGTTTTTTTCAGTGCATGTCCCCGACGACGTCCGAGTATAGCAAGTTGGGTCTCGAGCTTGTCTCTCTTGAGGACAATCGCTCTCGCACACCCAAGAAACCCTCAATGGCGGAAGAAAAGAAAAACGATGGAGCAGACGATCCTATCAGTCTGTTGCTTGAGCAAGCTCTCA
>ML785177.1:407955-438653 GCA_009831015.1 Picea engelmannii
CAAAAAGCAAAGAAGGGAAATTGATTTTTTATCCTCCTAAGTGCCTATGTTAGACTAACCCCTTTATAAGTTGAGGGGACTAAGTGTGGTGCAGTATTTAGAGCATGCATAACATCATTTTAAGAGGGCCCATGGCCTTCCCCGCATCCCAATTAACTTACAATGTGAAATTTTGTGCAAAATGTGCGACCCCTAGTGTAGACAGGTGCGCACAGAGCGCTGGTGCGCGTACAGAATAAAGAGAGAAAGCGCATGCGCTCAGAGACAGACTGTGGTAAAGGTGCATGCGCGCCCGATGCACGTCTGTGGGGTGAAATACCCGCGCACCTGTGGAAAACGGTCGAGAGAGAAAATCTAGATGGATTTTTCTCAATTCTCCCTTGAATTGACTGGTTAGCAGGTTGGAAGAGGCCGGTTTGTGCACCTGCAAGTTAATGAAAGCAAAAGAAGAGAAAAATAAACCCAAATGAGGAAGGAATTGATACCTTGTCCCCAGTATGGTCGCCAATCTGTTTGCATCCTTTACGTCACGTTGTGAGCAAATAAGAGGTGCTTACATGCCCAGTTGGGTCTTACTGAGCATGACAACTGTAGAGGAAAGAATTAGAGAAAGAAAAACAAAACTATAAGCAAAAAATAAACTAAAACAAACTAAAATTAGAAGCATATGGATATAGAGATAACAAACACAAAAAGACCAATATCACCAATGTTTTTAGGCTGATCTATTGATGAAATCAAAGCACAATGAAGAAAGGGGACTGTGAGTCCCTTCTTCCTCCAAAGGAAGGCTCTTGTGTCCTCACAAACTTGCTCTCCTTACAATAAGAAAAATGAAAATGATAGTGAAAGAACTCCTAGCATATCCACTCAATGGAGAGGTGGATAGCCTAATGAAATGGTGCCAATGTGCTATTGTCAAGGAGTGAGTCCTTAAAACAATCTAAGCAGCATAACATTACATGAAATTCCTTGAGAAAATGTTGTTTCTTGATGGATTTTTATAGCATTGCATTGGGTGATTATGTAACTCCTTTGAAGTGTGAAAAGGGGCTCTTTAGGGCTTCATTAGGTCTTTGACCAACCTACCATGCAGATTCAGCTCAGATTTGGAGGTCAAATTAGCTTGGGAGCTAATCCATAAGTGGTTGGGAGGCTGACCAATTCAATAAATGCGTCGTTTAGTAGGTGCGCGGGTTTTTGCGCCAACAGCCGCGCATCGTGCGCGTATGCGCGCATGGTACGTTCCTGTTCCGCGCATGTGCGCGCGCACCAAAATTTTGTAAAGTGCCCTTCAATTTTTGGTTACTTTATATAGTTTTTGACCCTTT
Source organism: Picea engelmannii (assembly GCA_009831015.1). Lineage (NCBI taxonomy): Eukaryota > Viridiplantae > Streptophyta > Pinopsida > Pinales > Pinaceae > Picea > Picea engelmannii. The sequence continues at coordinate 409,287 of ML785177.1, forward strand.
TGGAATGCCATGTGATTAATTCACTTCCATGAATGACTTCATTACTGTTTGACGATTGCTGAGTTCTTGTCGCCATGTGCGGACGAAATTTCAGTGATAACACCCACGGTATTTTAGAACCAAATGTCATTCAAAGTCCTTTATACCCAGCTTGGTTCACAAGGTATGGAAGGTATTGGTGAACTATGGAACTACTCATCCCCTTTCTTGTCATAGTGTGTTCCATATCATATATTGGTCCTCATAGTTTCCAACAGGGTAATATTGTTCCTTTACTGCATACACAAAAAAATCCCAAGTGGGCTCAACCCCAAATATTCCAGACTCCTCTGTGGAACTTTGCTCACAGTAAGTTTCCCACCAATGTTTGACATGGGGGAGAGCCTTAAGGAGGGCGAAGATGATCTTTTCTCTATCGAAGAAATTATGAACAGAGAAATAACCTTCTAGCATATTTAACCATTTTTCTAGGGCATCTGCATCTATCTGTCCTTCAAATGTCGGAATATGAAAATTAACTTGTACCTTGAAAGGAGAGGTGCTTCCACAATGGCTTATTGATGAAGACGCATATGTTGTTATCAGCAGGCATTGAAGGATGTGGGAAAAATTCTCCATCATTTCATCCCTCTGTCGCGTGAGAGCTTGCTCAAGCAACAAATTAATAGAATCGTTTGCTCCGTCATTTTTCTTTTCTTCCGCCATGGAGGGTTTCTTGGGCATGCGAGAGAAATTGTCCTCAAGAGAGACAAGCTCGAGACCCAACTTGCTATACTCGGACCTCATCGAGGACATGCACTAAAAAATTATCAAGAGCATCCTGCTCTGGTACCACTGATCCAGATTATTTTTTAGAATGAAATGAAAGCATAGATACTACAATGAAATACACATAAATATTGACAGAAATAGAGAAATACAGTAATACATGATTTCTATTAATGAAAGAAATGTACAGACTATAAAAATACAGAGTGAAAGACTCGCTAGAATGGTGGTATCTTATCTCTGAGAAGAGATGTAATGGCTACTCTCATTCACAAGAAGATGATTGTTACAATGAGGCTCCAAAGGCCTTTTTAACATGAGTAAAATCCAAAACCGTAACCCCGGAAGATGAAAATCCAAAAGGTTTGTGGGCCTCGATGGGGGTAGTTAATACGTCAACTTCCCAGGGGCATAACTTTTTCATACGATCTTTGTTTGGGGCGCTCGATACATCGTTGGAAAGGTCTAACCGAGAAGAACGGTTTTCGACTGGCCCAAGTCAATGCTATTAATAGTCACTTGGGCCCAAAATCCCCAAAAAACATCGTTTAGAGACTCAAAACGTCCCCAGAAGTTTGGAACCCGAAAAACTGCCAATATGGAAAATTGTTTTTCGAGCCCGTGGAATAGGTGGGTGGCCACCGATATCCACCTGAATCATTGCCTTTGGTGGAGGATTGAAGTGGTGGAGGCCTAGTTGGAAGGGACTTAGTTTCTCGATTCTGAGACCTGCTGACAAAGAAGTTTGTCATTTATACACTTATGTTGATCATATTTTAATAGAAATACTCTTTTCTCGTCCAATTAATGTCTTGCAAATATTTGAATTGTTATTCCATGGGAATATTTGTTATGAATATTGATGGATTATGTTATTATATGTGCTAACTTTATATATCATCACCATATGCTTGTGTATCTTGGTTGTTGAGGACAAGTTGCAAGTGTACTATAGCTTTGAGTCGAGTGCTCAACGGTGGACTCCATCGAACGTCTGGATGAGGTAGGCTCTTTATCTTGTCTTGATTAGTATGTTTTTTTATACAGCATATTTGAGATTAGAGTTTATTTATGCAGTCATTTCCATATGTTGTGGTTTACCCCATGCCATAGAGTGATTTTCCTCGTAACAAAATGGGTGACCATACTGGGGAATGAATCTTCTTTTCGAGGTTTGGAGTGTTTTTCTCCTTTGATTTCTCTCGTTTAGCTTGAGTTTCTTGTCATCTGATTGCTTGACAGCCTATTTTCATTTTGAGTCTGAGTTTCTTGGCCTTATCCTTAACCTGGCAGTGTTTCAATACATATATGTGGGGTTTCCCTTGATAGACACGTACATACTCTAGTTGTCTTTCTATGGGGAGAGTATATACGTGATTTTCTCTTGGACAGTCATGTACATCATCCTTGTTTTCTTGATTGTTGAGTTTGGTGTTTGTTGAGTAATTTTTTATGGTTGTTGAGTCTTCTTGGATCTCTGTCATGACTATTAAGTGCATGTATATTGATAGGGAACCTTCCTTTGGTTGAATTTTTGGGCGGTTTTCTTTCTCATCGTTTTTTTTCATTGGTTGTCCTTGCATCTCGGGCTAGGTGTTTGTTTCTTAATATCCTACTTGATTTGTCTCTTTTGATTATAGTAGGGTTAATATATCAAGTTGTTGTTCAGTCCTTGCATTTTCATTTCCTTTATATTGAAAATACAAAAATAATACATTTTTCATTATGGCATTTGATCTTTTGGGTTCTTATCATTGATCTTGATACATGTATGGAAAAATTGCATCTTATTTGAAGTTGTAGAGTTGAATTGAAAATTGCATTTTTGAAAAGCTTATCATTTATTGAGAATTGAATTTAGGACTTTGCATTATATTCATATTCATTTCTTTTACTTGTTGAGTCATAACATCATCAGTTTCATGACCACGTCTTTTGAGTAAACAAAGCCACTAAAAGTAATGTTGATAAATTTAAAATTGATTAGAAACGATTTTATTTTTCAGGGTGCACAAAGTAACTTAAGATTTATAGCCTTGGAATAAAATTTTGTGAGTAAACTTCTCCAAGGCTATTAAACTCAACCTATGTGTCTGACTAAGGGAGTGGTGAAATCAATTGTATAATTGGTGACATCAGGAGGCTTCGCTCACACTGGAGTTAAGCATGAGGTCACGAAATTGGTTGAGGAGATATCCCTTCAATCCCTTCTTAGCATCAGAGATATTTATTGGGATATATTCGTATATGGGGGTCTTTCTAGTACCTTTACCTCTATGAGAGGTGGTGCTTTCGAGATTTTGGGCTTTGTTACCCTGCCCATATGATGGACCTGAATTACGACTTTTTGCCTACGCATTGGTTATATCGTAGTGGATTTAATTGCTTGACATAGGTAGCCATATAGGTTACTTGCAGGGGTTATTCTGTAGGCACCCTAAGTCGAATAAGGATCAGACATCACATAGCCTTTATGGAGGATTACCTCTCTGGGGGATCTGACCCTTTGTTAAGCCCGCAAGGGCCCTTATAACTGATTCAGATACCTTTGATCTTTTGAAGGGAATCTCATGCCCCTCTTGGGTGAGGCATACCTACTTTGTGGAGGGAGGCCCCTTTCATCCACTTTATCTTGTTTGTGTGCATATTGGCCTTTTTTTGGGGGGGTGTGCTCTTTGATTGTTAGTTGGCCCTAGGATTTGTTTTTATACCTCAAGTCTTCAGTCATCGTGGAGTCAAACCAGCTTCCTCATAGGTCTTGTTGTTTGTTGAAATTACCACTGCATCTTGAGTCTTTGCCTTCTAAAATGCATAAAGTTATCAAACGTGGTACACACACCTCCACCTACCAGACTTTTGGTCATACAAGTATGAGTACTGAGTCGAGTCAGAAAGATACAAGGAGTCCTTCGACTCCCATACCTACCATAGTTAATGGAACTCCTTCTACACCTTCAACCACTATGGTTGTAGTGTCGGAGGTTCCCATCATCACTCATGTTCGGCCTGTACTTAATACTCAACCTATAGTAACGAACCCTTTTGGGTCTCCTTTTAGTTCATCGGGCTACAATACTCAGTCCGTTGCTTCGGCCTCTAGCCTTTTCTCTTATGGTATGTCAGATTTCACATCGCAATTTTCATCCTCCATTCCAGCATCTAATCTAAATCCTGGTATTGGACTTGGGGGCATGGCTCCTCCGCATATTCCACTTTCATTTGGTGGTACTCATATTCCCCAAACGACTCCTACAGTTAGAGTCCTACCTCCTTTTCACCCCGGGTCTAATCCTAGTCTTAATGCTCCTGGATGGAGTAATCAACTAGGTGGATAAGATGTTGCTTATGTTATGTCCTTTACTCCACACCGATTCTGACCAACAAGTTTGGCATAACGAATCCACCTCTATCCTCTATATTTCCACCTAGAGGAGGTCAGTTTCATATTTTGGGAAACCCCCAACCTGGAGTTGCTCTGGCTGGGGGAAATATTTACAACCCTCATCAAAGAATTCCTACTGGAATGGTGCCCAATCAACCCCTTATGAATCAAATTGGAGGAGGTTTTTACAATCATGGACACAGCCACGGTGCATACCAGAACCCTGGATGGGTTATGATTCCCCAACATCAATATTTCTCGGGAGCTCGGGGCCAGATGTCGCAACCCCATCTCCCTTTTCCAGCCACGTGCAATTTTCCAGAATTGACAAGATTAATGAACAACCTGGTGCATCATGACCCAACATGGCCCCTTGTCCCCACCAAGCTTCCTTTGGATATTCTGAAATTTGAGGGCAAGACTGGTGAGGATCTTGGTGATCACATCACTACTTTTCATCTTTGATTCTCTTCCAATTCCCTTAACGATGATGATTTTCATTTAAGATTGTTTCAATGCACCCTCACAAGGGTTGTAGCGAAATGGAATATAGAGATACCAGGAGGGACGTACGGGAATTTTAATCAGATGGTTCTAGTGTTCCTCAACCACTCCCAATTGTCAGTTTGTTACGACGTTGGCACAGAACTTTCGTTGGCCCTCCAACAGGACAAATCCACCCATATATCCGATCACATCCAAGAGTGGTGTAGACAGAAGAGGTTGATGAAAGCCTACATTCCTCCAAATTTCCTGTTGAAATGGTTTCTTAAGTGTCTACTACCTTATATTTCGAAGGATGTTTCTACATCTGGGGTAACATCTGAAGAGGAAGCTATTTTTAAAGCCCAGTAGTTAGATCTCATATATGCTCAGTTTGGGATGTTATACGAGATTCTTCCCGATGCACTGAGGTTGAACTATGACCCTAAAAAAAATCAAGGGCCTCATGTCGATGGCATTATAGGCTCTGCAAATGTTAAATCTACAGACTTGGTGACAAGCCAGTTGGAAGAGTTGTCTCTAAGCTAGTATGTAGGAGGACAGGCTCTGTTTGTGTCCTCCACTCCCACTCAGTCGGCAAATGTGCATTATGTGCAGTCGTCGACCAACCTGAATGGTAACCAACAACCAGGAGGGAATAAAAATAAAGGAAGTGGTAACAATAGTAAGGGTGGGAGGAATAATGATAATAGACCCAAGGACAATGCTAACAATGATAGATTGAAGTTTAATTTTCGTGAGGGAAAGAAAGAGAGGTGGAAGGTGAAATTCCCTTGTAAGCTTTGTACTGATGATCACCTTACCCACTTGTGCCCAAAACTTGAGGAAGCTACAAGGCTTTTTTCTCTACCACCCACTGTGTTAACTAATCCTTTTTCGCATAATCAACATATGGCCTCGAGCTCCTCTAATATCGGAAATGCGACGAGTGGGAGTCAAAACCCACTACCACAAGACAATGACCGTCTATGCATAAATATGGTCAAGTCTTAGATTAATGTAGCCACTCAGTCTTGCGATTACAGTTTTTCACAGGTTGTTCCAGGTCTAGAGTCTCCCCCTCCTCCGCAGACGCCTTTACAAATAAAAAATCCAGATCCCCCACCTTGTGTTCCGAAAAGAGTACTCAAACGCTCTACCCACAAACCTAATGCTAGAGTTGCCCAGAACTACTCTATTGTTGAGGATCTGGGTCAAACCCATTGCGCAATGTCAGATTTGGAGGTACTTCAGACGTGTCCTTCATAGAGGAATGCCTTGTTATCTATGTTAGGAACTCTAGACCCCTGTGGCTCTAAGGTTATCAATTTTGACATCACGGATGTTGAGCCTCACTTGCCTTACCACGTGGCCTTTCAATTCTATGTGAATTACTCAAATTATACCATCAAACGTATTTCTATTGATGAAGGCACTGCAATGTGCATGATGTCTCTAATATGTTGGAAATCCATTAGCTCTCCAACCCTCTCTCAATCTCTGACTATGTTGATCGCATTTGATGGTCATCCTTTCCGTCTCCATGGTATTCTTACTCCCTTTCTGGTCCAGTTAGGTGGGAAGACAGTGGAGGTGGATGTCGAGGTGGTTGATGTGCCCCTTGACTATAACTTACTACTAGGGTGTAACTGGACTTATGCTATGACTGCATTCGTGTCATCTATTTTCTATACTCTATGTTTTCCTAATGATGGGAATATTGTGACAATCGATCAATTATCATTTGTGCATGCTAGTCCCAATGCATCAATTGGACCTTCGATCCCCGTGATTGATAATTCTCAGGTGACAACTGAGGATATTGGTGTTGAAATATATTCCTCCCTTATGGGTACCTTTGATTTTGTGGCACCAATTCATCATATATATGCCATGTCCAGTAGGTCTTTTTCATCAATGAGGTTTGTTCCCTTCCACACTTTGTATTTTAACGATCCTTGGCCCTACCCTCCCCGACCTCGTCTTGTGAAGGTTAGTCACATATTAGAATGGAAATGCCACTGTCTGCGGCAGAGATAGCATATAAGGTTATTCTCGACTCTATTGTCGACCCAGATCATGTTCCATCATAGATGGACGAGGAGGATCCTATTATCCAACCCATATGGGCCACCTCATCGTCTTGCTCACATGATTTCCTCAATGATACTTTACCTTTGAATGAAGCAATCTTAGAGGACATGAATGGTTCAAATAGGCCATGAGATGATATGCATCATCGCTCTTACTTCCTCCCAGAGCTTGCTAGAATCAAACAAGACGATTTTAGATATACCTTGAGAAAGATAGTCAGTCATGTCGTAGTTCCACTTGATATGCATGGCATTTATGTCGAAGGAAGCATGGCGAGTATTTATCCTACCGTCATGATCGACATCTCTCGTATTCCTGGTAAAGTTGAAAATGTATATATCGATGCAGATTGTTCGCCTGAATAAATTCAGATCTACATCGAGCTCTTCAAAGAATTATGTGATGTATTCACTTGGTCATATGAAGAGATGTCAGGAATCTACCCTCGAATTGTTGAACATGAGATTAAAACCTACCTGGATGCTAAACATGTTCGACAATGAATTAGAGTTGTTAATCCTAGGAAGGCCCCTGCTATTAAGGCAGAAGTGGAGAAACTGCTTAATGCAGGTTTTATCTACTTGGTTCCCTTGAATGAATGGGTATCCAATCCCATTCTTGTGAATAAGAAGCAAGGAACCATCTGTGTGTGTGTGGATTTCCAATACCTAAATAAGTCCTATCCTAAAGATAACTTCCCGACACCTTTCATTGATCAGCTTCTCGATGACTATGCGGGAAGTGAGGTTTTTTATTTTATGGACGGATTTTCAGGATACAACCAGATTCATATTAAACTCGAGGATCAACATAAGAAGGCATTTATTTTTCCTTGGGGTACTTTCGCATACCGAAAAATGCCTTTCGTCCTTACAAACGTTGGAGCAACCTTCCAACGAGCCATGACCTTTGCTTTTCATGATCTCAAGAATATATTAGAAGCCTGCCTCGATGATCTTGATGCTCACTCTCGCAAGAGAGTGGATCACTCTACCCACATTTGGCTAGTTTTTGATAGATGCCAGTATTATTACATTTGTTTAAACCCTCATAAGTTCATCTTTTGTGTTTGGTCGGGTCGTCTTTTAGGATTCTCAAACTATGAGACTGGGATCATGGTGGATCCTTTAAAGGTTGAGAAAATACTTTGATTTCCTCCCCGCCACAATATTTGTCAACTTCAAGGTTTACAGGGGAAAGATAACTTCTTACATCGATTTATAGTAAACTATGCCAATATTACTAAGGGTTTCATGTGTCTCTTTAAGAAGGACACTTTGTTTATATGGGATAAGTGAGCCTAGGAATCCTTCAATGTTCTTAAGAAAGCCTTGGTATTGAAGCCTCCGGACTATAGTATAGATTACTTTCTTTATATCGTTGCGTCCAAAGGGATGATTGGTATGGTTTTAGTTCAGGAGGATGATGAGCTCCATGAGCACATCGTTTACTATCTTAGTCGAAACTTAGTCAGCCCCGAACTCAAGTACTCTCATGTTGAGAAGCTAGCTTAGTTGTCGTACATGTGGTTCAAAGATTATGGCACTATATATTACTTTGCAAAATTATCGTAGTTGTTGATGTCAACCCATTTCAATACGTCCTTACTAGGCATATCATAGGGGAGGAATATAATAAATGGATTGTCATCTTGAAATAGTTTGATCTCGATTTTGCTTCAGCGAAATCCAAGAAATCGCTAGTTTTTGCCGAGTTAATATCGGACTTCCCTCAGCTAGATGAGGATGTTATTCATGTCGATTCATTTGTGGATGAACACATTTTCCTTGTCTCGTCTTCAAACCACTGGTATGGAGACATTTTGATCTATCTTCAAACCTTGAAGTTCCCTCATCACCTTTCGAGAGACGATTGACGGCATATATAGTATCAATCTAAGAAATACCTTATCGTCGGTGACACTTTGTATCACCGAGGCATAGATAATATCTTACGTCGTTGCTTGACTCATGAGGAGGCCGAGTCCATTCTTAATGACTGTCATGGTAGGGCTTTTGGTGGTCATTTTCTGGGCTTGCGACAGCCCAGAAGATATTGCGAGCTGGTTATTTTTGTCCATCTATTTTTAAAGATTGTGTCGAAGCGGTCAAGATGTGTCACCCTTGCCAAGTGGTCACTCAGAATATGCCCTCACATTCATCCCCTCTTCATCTGGTCATCACCGTCAGTCCCTTCACCAAGTAGGGGGTGGATTTTGTGGATTGCACCCAACTTTGACTAGGGGGCATCAACATATTGTTGTGGTCGTAGACTACTTTACTAAGTGGGTCGAGGCCATGCCTATAATTAAATCTGATGGTAAGATTGTTTCATTTTTCGTGTTCAATCAAATTATAGCTCGGTTCGTAATCCCGAGTGAGATTGTCATTGATCATGGCAGTCACTTTAAGAATGAAATAATGAAAGAATTAGCATCGAAATTGGGGTTTAAACATGGTCATTATTCCCCTTACTGCCCCCAGAAAAATGGACAAGTAGAGGCCATGAACAAGTCTCTCAAGATCATTTTGCAGAAAACTATCAGCCAGAGAAACTCTGACTGACATCTCATGCTTTACCTTGCGCTTTGGGAATATCGAACCTCGGTTAAGACTTCCACCATTTTTTCTCCTTTTCAGTTAGTACACGGTGTGGAGTCGATCCTACCTATTGAATGTGAAATCCCTTCTCTTAGACTGGCAGTTAAGCTCTTACCTTAAACTTTTGATCTCGAACAACGCCTCGTACACCTAGAGAGTCTAGATGAGCAGCATCGAGATACCTTTATGGCCATCAAAGCAAATAAACAATGTGTCAAGGTATAGTATAATAATTTTTTCTATCCTCGGCAGTATGTTGAAGGTGACTTGGTCCTCTTGTGTGACAAGTCCAAAGAATCATTGGGGGCAGGAAAGTTCAACCCCATGTGGCACGGTCCTTATATCGTACGACATGTCTTAGAAAAAGGAGCCTACGAATTAGAAGATTATGAAGGGAATATGTTGACTGAGCCCAGGAATGGGCTCTACTTGAAAATATATTACACTTAAGCCCCACGTTTGGGCATAAATCTTTGTATACTAGTGTATCTTAGTGTATATATCTTTTACCTTTTGTCATCGGCTTGCTTATCGAGTTTTCCCTTAGTTGGAAGATGTCAATGGAGTCTTCAGTTTACTTAAGATTTGAAGATGGTTCCAGTCATCATACAAGGAACTTGGCTTCCATCACTTAGGGTGTTTACTCCCCCGAGGGTCAACTGGTGTCTTTAGGTGGTGTTTTCCTAGGGCCATCAACTAATAATGTGGTTGAATATAACATCATTATAGAGATTTTATGCGATGCCATTTCACATGGTATTTGTTCTTTAGAAGTCCGTCTGGACTCCCAGTTAATAGTATATCAATTGAACAGTAGTTACCATGTGCGAGACCCTACTCTACTCCGACGATTCCTATGGGTACGACTTTTGGAACAAAATTTTGATTTTATCACTTATAATCACATACTTAGAAGTTCTAATTATGTATCCGATGCATATGCTAATTATGTTTTATATTGGCATTTGTCACATAACTAAAGTAAAGAAAACACATTCACCAATGTACACATTGTAATATAAGTAAAGTCGAAGACCAATGTTTTTATATTTCATTTCTCCAAAAATATGGTGTTATAGTACAAAATTGGGGCTCACACCCTCAAAATACATATAAAACCGATCAATACAATAACCATGATATCTATGTCTGTGGCATTGGATGTGTGTCATGATATCATACTATGGCATTTGTGAGACATCGAAAGAGTTGCATCCACACACGGGGCACACCCACCACCGTTCACTGCATCGCCTCTGGAAGATCCTCTACTTGTACCATGGGAATCCTTTGTGTCAAACAAGACAAGTTTCCCTGGACATTTTGAAGCACTCTCTCTCTACATATCCTCCCGTTGGATCATCCCCCTAGTTCCCCCACCAGTGTCATGGGAATCCATTCGACCATCGCGGACCTACGTTTGCACAACAAAGCATTTTTGTTAAAATACTTCACACCATCCAAAAACATTTGTGTTTTTTATTCTCTTTAAAAAACACCCAAAAAATGAAATATATTTGAAGATTGTTTCATACCTATGTCTCCGTAGGTGGAACTTGGTGGCAATGGCATATCTAGATCTCCTTTGAAGTCCATCCTTGCATACGGGTAGTCTTCCAAGGCTATCACCTATTGGTGCCACCAAAAAAAGAACTCATCATTGTAGGGGGTCAGTACCCTACCACCTCCCAACCACCTCATCACTTCGGTCCACTGTGACATGGATGGATCGAGTAGTCTATGTGGAGAAATCTCGACTCTAGGGCTCAATCTTGGAGCCTGCTCGAAGAAAAAACTACACAAGATAGATGTGAACCCGAAGTTCCTCTTCCTACCCTGTTTGCAGTCTGTTAACTAGCTCTTCATAGTAGCTAGTAGTGAGGTGCACCAATCATATAATGTGGGTCATAAGCACTCCACGGAGTAGAACATCAGTGGCCTTGATTCTTGATGCAACAAGGCCAACCCCATGATCTGTGTCAACATGAGAATGAAGATCTTTAAACTCATGTTGTTGATTGTCCGAATAGGGAGTTGGCTCCCTACCTTTTACGTTCCCGCAACACAGTTAGTGGTGATGTAGTCCTCTATGTTCATAACACTCCCAAATCCCCTGGCTTTGAGGTTCACCACCTCACCCCGACGTGACAACCCTATCAAAAAGTAGATATCCTCAACTTCAATTCTCAATGGTTGCCCATCGAGGTTGAAGGCCTCTGTATCTGGATCCCAAAAGTTCACCAGCATTTGGAGCAACCTCACTTGAGCCCTCATCCCTTTGAGAACCCAAAAATTATATAGCCTACATATTTTTACTGCTAATTGGTCCCTTGGATCTCTTTCCACTGCAACATCAACTTCCTCATGCTCTCTTTTTCTCTCCATTCCAGTACCATCCTGCAAGAAAAAATCCAATTTTTGAGTCAAATTTCTTTTAAAAACCAAGTTACGGACTTGTACGCAATATGCAGTTTACATAATCATGTATATGGTTGCATATATGTTGTTTGTTTGATAAAAGTCACATATAGGGTTGTGTATACCCGACCCGATGATCTACAACCCACATATAGACTAATTCCTAATTTGCGCATTAAAAAGCTAAAAAAATGAGACCTAATTTCAAAATCTAATCCACTAGAAATGAAGAGGAGGGAAATAATACTTACTTGGTCCAGACGATTGTCAATCCCATCACTCGTAGCTCCTGCAATTGACACTTGAAGGTCGTGGACAATTTGGTCCAAAATTCATTATTTGGGTGAAAATGTGAAATGATATGGTAAAATTGGTTATTTTTACTATTTATAGAAAACGTTTACCCACTTTACATAGTTTTTGCTAATATTTTGGCCTAGTGGACTAGTAGTGGAGTGGAAGGAGTTGGTTTTGGTGGTTTTATCCAGGGATTCCTGCGGTTTCTAGCATCATTTTTCCCATTCGTGACTCTAGCAGGTATTTTCTTTTACCGAGCATATAGGATAGGTCGTCACTTCATTTTGCACACTTACATTATCCTTTGACTCTTATTCATATGCCTTAGTTATGAACCCATTTGTTAGAGACATGGAACCTCCTTAATGCTACTAGAAGTGTCATTAGTGAATGGTAGAGGCTTACCAAACATGGGTGCCCTAGTTAGAACCTCTATGCCATCTGATGCCCATGTAGAGATTATTCCATAAAGACTAGGAGTCCTTTATAGTTCAAATATGACTTTGCATTCGAGCCTCATATTCCTACTCATAGGCATGCTGACCTATACCTATGGGAATCCCACAAGTCTGGTTTAATCTCTTTTCTGACTCTCTCTCAAAAAGCAAAAATATGGTCGAGTGAACTTGTCTCGTTCACACTTGTAAATTGGATTTGAAAGGATGTCTATTTGGTGCAATTTTAACCCTTTTTTGAACCAAGTAGACTAATTTCGAAAAAGGAACACTCTAGTCACTAGTGGCCAGAAGAGTTCTCATGGGTATTGTTTTATACTTTTTCGGGCCTAGGGGACTAAATTTACGAAAAATAACATTCTTTGGAGTTAAGTTGTAATTACATCACATTCTCTTTCTTGCATTATTGAGCCTATTGCCGGTTCCCGCTTTCGCATTATAATTCTATTATCTCAGCAATTTGCATCATCATCCGAGCAGAGCCTTGTTTATATCCTTTGCAACTTGACACCCTGTACCCTATGAGGAAACATTCCCTTGAGTTTCCATATTTTGCATGCACCTCCTTGCATTGAGCATAGGTATGTTCCACTACTAGAACCAGTTTCTTACTTGTGACACTCATTTCCTCCTCTGTATCATAACATTCATTTATCTATGAAAAAACAAAAAAAGAAGGGCGAGAAAGGAATATTATCTCATCTTGGCAACCATTGTGTCGCACTTGAACAGAGCACACACTTTTGAGTCCACTTATCATCAAAGTTTGGGTTTAGCATGACCTTAGGAAGCTCAGCTCATTACCTAGAGTTTACTCCTTCGACTGGTTACTCTTCCAGTCTCTATGGAGAGTTTGATTGGTTCCTCCTGCATCACAAAGTTTCATCATTGAGTCTATGATGTCATAGTCCTCCATATGTCTCATGCTCTTGTTCAAAGGATGTCTATCAGCCTGTGTCAGCCATTTCTCAGAACTCTTGACTTTGCATGTCGGTTGTACCCTCAGTACGTCTCAAAGTTACATGAAGTTGCAGTCCTACCGTGCATCATGGTCCTACTTTCATTATGGGTAGGTAACCTTGAACCCAGCAGTTGACATCTTCTCATTGGTCGTTGACTGGGGAGTTTCCTTGTGTTCGATGGCAAGAAATCTATTCACACATTGGGATTCGTGCAGTGTCTTGGATGCCATTAGACTTAATGGTGGTTTCCTCTCCTTTGTCAATAGTTTTCATTATTGATTTCTATTCAGAGGGTCTTTTTCGTGCACTGCTTGCATCTAGTGCATGCAAAAGACGCACAGGGTCGTTGGTTTGTGAACATGTTCTTCGTCTAAGTTCCTCCAAATCATCAAGCTATTGCTTTGTACCTCATGTTGACTGATGAGAGATGCCTTAATGCTCTCCTTTCGACGGGTCTCCTTCCATCGACTTCAACTCATCTGTTCTGGAAACGAGGCCTAGACTCCTATGAGTACCTAGAGGCTTGCAGTCATCAGTGGCAGGTTCTCTCGCCATCGACAGTTGGGAATACATCAATGTCTCTTGATCGATGGATTCTTAAAGTGTTCAACCTCAACACCTTTATTCACACTTGTAAGAATGTACTCGGTGCCTTGATACCTACTTTCATTATAGGTAGGTTGTCTTGTGTTTGTTAACGATATACCTTAATGATTGGTAATCAAACAAAGTCTCATTGTGTTCGAACTCAACTCCTTTATTCACATGATGTAGACTTGTACCTTTGGTGGATCGTGTAGAAGACTTGAAGACATCAATTCATCTTCACAACTTTCCTAAGCTGTTGCTATCATTCATTGGACCAGTACCTATATCACTTTAGTGATTGTGGGAGATCAGATTGTACTCCATTACATACACATATATTCAAATTGATTTTGAGATTGGTTTTCACTAGGCTTTGTTCGTGACTATGACAGCCTTTGGCATGTATCTACATTTGGATTACCTATTCATGGCCATGAACAGTTGTTTGGTATCTTTCCACATGGATCTGCAGTGTAATTCAAATTGGAATCCATGTGTACAAAGTCATTATAGTTTGTAATATTCTTATGAGCAACTAGTTCGTCCAGCTGGGTCTCCATTACTCCACTTCTGGGAATTATAATGTATTTTGGCCATTGCAGATACTCCTCTGACCTCACACATTAGGGGGCATCTATTATAGCAATATTTGCCTCACCCCATGCAACTTTCTCAGAAGGCCTTTCCCATTTCCCTATGCACACTTGAAGTCCCTTTTTGTAATTCTCAAAGCTAAAAAACATATTTTTCCACATATACATGCCTTAACAGCTATACAACATGCGTATACGTAGGTTGCACCATTACTTCCCGCGTACATCGGGTTTTGTGTCTAAAATAAAAAATGGTGTCGAGTTTCCATGTCACGTCACAATATCCTTGATTTTTGACCTTCCATATACTAGAAACGTTCTGGCTCGGCCCTTCAATTCCATTTGAAGCCTATAAATGGGCCATATCCAAGTTATGGAAGAGGGAGAAGAATTCAACTTTGAGAGCAAAGTTACTCTAGAGAAAGTATTCACTTCATATTGAGTATGCATCCCTTTGTGCTTTTAAGTCTGAACACATTGTTCAGCCCCCAAGCTCTTCCCTCTTTGATGGAGAACCTCTTGTCTCTCTTATATGAGATTGCCTTTAGTGGAGGATTGAAGTGGTGGAGGCTCAGCTGGAAGGGACTTATTTTCTTAGTTTTGAGACATGCCGACACGGAAGTTTGTCATTTATACACTTATGTTGATCATATTTTAATAGAAATACTATTTTCTCATCCAATTAATATCTTGCAAATATTTGAATTGTTATTCCATGGGCATATTTGTTATGAATATTGATGGATTATGTTATTATATGTGCTAACTTTATATATTATCACCATATGCTTGCGTATCTTGGTTGTTGAGGACAAGTTGCAGGTGTATAGCTTTTAGTCGAGTTCTGAATGGTGGACTTCGTCAAACGTATGGACTAGGTAGGCTCTTTATCTTTTCTAGATTAGCATGTTTGTTTATATATCATACTTGAGATTAGAGTTGATTTCTACAATCATTTTCATCTGTTGTGGTTTACCCCGTGCCATAGAGTGATTTTCCTTGTAACAAGAGCTTAGAAGAAAAGAAGAATATTTGTCATCCCTGGCACGTGTCAAACAATTAAAAGCATGTTGGATAAAGAGAATTAAAACCTTAAAGGAGCTATTAGATGATCTTGATGTTCTAAGTGTTAAAAAGGGTAAAGCTTATTTGAAGTTGGTCGAGTTAGACCTTGCAGGAACTACTAGTGAAGTACAAGATCCTAAATTGATTTTAAACTCTATTCTCATGAGAAGGCAAAAATTTGAGGAGCATGTGGAAATATTAAAGGGCATATCAATGAAGAAGTTCAACAGCATGATCGAGTATATGGAGTAGGAAATTGAAAGTTGACTTGTAGAATATGTAAATAAAAATGAAGACATTGAAGTTACATTACAACAACTTTCAATTGATCTTAGAGAATTTGAAAATACATTATTTGACATAAGAGTTAGACAAGAGATAATTGTTGTTCCTATGCATGAATACATTGATAATTGGTTAAAGTTAGCTTTAATCAAAATTACTGAAGAGGATCAAATGGAAACGGTTGCCACCGATCGTGAAACTATCACCAAGGAGAATATAAGAGCAATATTGGCCACAAAATGACCAAGAGATTCCATCACAGTGAGTAATACAGATCACATTATTCCCAATTATTTTCTCTTCCTTTTCAGAAAATCATCCAGTTTTGTTTTATCTCTTCCAAGAAAAACATAACCGATTTTTTGATCTTTCTCTTTTTGTCTTCCTTTCAGGTCCTATCCTGTTCCTGTTTCTTATATTTATTTTACGGTCCACGGGAGCCTGATCCTAGTCCATGTTTGGATGAATGCATTTTAATCTTCTTTAATACTATCAAAGATTGTATTATATTTTAAGAAAATCCCAAAGAACTACTTTGGGGATAAACTTTAATGATATATTTTGAACTCTGAGTTTGAGCATTGGATATTTAAAGTTTTCCTATTGTATTCTATTTTTTTTCAATGAAAATACTTCTTTAAAGTTCTCTTATATGTGGGCCTTTATCTTCCCTTCCTTGAATGTGATCAAAATTATTTGGATTATGTGATGGATGAGAGATTTGTACTTGTTATTTATGTATAATATTTCTAAAAATATTATATTTTATGAGTAAGATTCTTGGTCCCTTTCTCAGGAATTCTTCGATGCATGTATCTTATTTTCAGTCAACAATATTTTTAATTTATTTGATTCATAAAGATTTAGAGTTTGCTATTTAGCATTCTTATTTTCCAAACTATTGTCCTGAGATATTTAAAGATAAATATTTGAATAATATACAAAAGAGTACCACCTCTATAAAAATGTTGGGGGATTAATATCCTCGTGAGGTTGTTGTTTCGATCTTAACTGATTCAAACATCAACATTTTTGGTGACCATACTAGGGATCAAGAAAAAAAAATTAATTTCATACCAGAATTATTTATGACTCAGCCTCAACCTAACCAACTTGAGTTGCAAGTTGGATTAGGAAATCAAACAAGTGTTTTGCATCAATTGTATGACTTGGTTCTAACAATAACCTGAATACATGAAGAGCTTGAAATATCCTAGGAAACTCTTGCTCGCAAAGAGGAAAGAGAAATTGCAAGAAGGTAGAGAAGACAAAATAGAAATTGAAGCTATAATAATACAAGGGTCCTATACCAAGAAATAAAAGCAAACAACTTCAATTTCCACAAATTGGAGAAAGTTCAAATATTGAAGAAGAAAAGGATCCAATCATGGGTGATAGACAACAAGAAAATGAAATCCTTGAAAATCATCAATAAAGGCAAAGAGTTCCACGAGGAAGGGTTAGAAATATCCCTCTCAATCTTCAAGGAGAACAACATCAATTTCCAACCCTTCTACAAGGAGTGTTGTTGTAATATCCCTAACCCGAACCTCATTTGTAGTTGTGCATATAGGTTGGTGAGCCATTTTTGGTTTTGCACACATTTGAGTAGTGCGCGATGTAATGAACCATATAGGATGGTAAATCGTTGGCAACAAGTGAAAATGTATTGTACATATAGGTTGGTGAGTCGTGGTACCAAGTTTTGGGTTTTACGCATACATGTGGAGTGTGCAAGGCATGTTATCAAAGAAAAGGTGTGCACATTCCTGACCTACTATGTGTGGAGTTTGTATCAAGGAAGGGTGTGCATATTCCACAGTGTTGCATGCACACAAGTAAGTGCTTGGGAATTATTGTGATGTGTATATATGTATGTATATGTTTTGAGGTTGGAGATCCTGTGTGACTATTGGGCTGGTGAGCCAGGACACTAATAGATTAGTGTGTCTATCCTTGTAAAGTATAGCACACTCAAGTTAATAATAAAATAATAACATTGCATGTTGTTGTAAACTTGTAGATTACAACGGCATTCACAGAGAGACTACATTAGAATCACATTACACAGACATACTCAAGAAAGAAGAGATTATTTGGGAAGGTTAACCAATCCACCGTTTATTCCTTATTCGTGAGTATAAATACATAGGGTAAATGGTTGGAGTGGTTGTACCCGCTCCAACTAATCATTAGTTTAGTTATTTTATGCATTTACCATTTGTTACATATATTTACTTGGATTTATCCTCTTTATTACATACATTTATGTATTAACTCTAATGTATGATGACAAGGGCCTAAGAAGCCCCTACAACATCTTTCTCACACTCAATTCCTTTCTCGTCCTGAGCAAGCATGCGTCCAAGTCCTGAGTTCAAGTGCTCCAAGTGGCCATATGACAGGTCCACCTCCTTGATCTCCATGTTTTGCTTACCTCTATCAACTTTCAAGAGTCACCTCGGCTACTGCTATTGCCAAGTCAGTCACTCAATTCAGACCTAGACTGCTCACGTGCTCTGTTAGGCTATCACTCTCGAAGGATTCTTGATATGGGATCGAAGAGGGTCTACATCAGCAACCAAACATTTTGCTTCTTTCAGGAATTGTTCTACAGTTCTCGTACCAAGGGGTTTAATTTAATTTTCATTATCTTTTTGTGAATGCTTCGTGTGTGTATAAAATATCTCTCTTGAATGTCTTTGACTGCTGCTCTCTTGTAATTTATTTGCTCACTACTTTGTTGCTCATCATTATGTTTCTCTTTAACATGATTGTGTTGTTTTAATCTTTCAAATATCTGGTAATGTATGGAGTCTTTCATTTTTACATTACATGAAGGAGAATAGATTATGACTCTAAACTCTACATGATCATGACTTGACTTACTTGACTTATGACATAACTTATAAAGACTTTTTCCAGTATCGGGCTTTTAAAATGTGGTCGACTAAGGATCAACTCATGTTGACAAGAAACCGATCTCATCAGCGAGAAACCGACTTTCATTACATAGATGGAGGGGATCTCATGTCTTCGAAGAAGACACACATTTAACCCCTTCCTTTCTATTTCAACTCAGATTTTCAATACCTCTTAAAATTGAAACTGACAACAACACATATATATATTTTTTCAATTCCAACTAATTGTATTACATAATCGACTTCTACACTCGACACGGACTAGACTATATATTTGGCTATTTATCCTTCATATAATCATTTCATTTATATGACTCCTTATACATGAAATAATTTGCATCCAAACTGGTTTCTATTGAAAATAAACTATAATCGAAAGTCATTCCTGAAGAACATTAGCAATCGATCATTCTCCATAGAAAAATGAATCTATTAGTATTGGTCGATTTATCACCATCAATCAACGTAGTCATGGGTCAGTCGGGTCAATATCTCTACTGCAAAACTGTGTTTAGACTGCGCGTATATGCACTCTTTCCTTGATCAATTCTGTCAAGCAAGTCAACAGTCAATTTATCTTGTCATAGCATCCACTAATTTGTGTCGACCAGGGAGGGTATCGGCCATTCATCCAATAGGTTCATAGTTCACAATTTGTCAACAGTCCTCCATGTGAGTCGATGGTAACATGGCTTTGGGCCATCTTCCAGTATTCATGCTTTTAATAATTAACCATATTTTACAAACCCTGGCAATCCACACTCCTTAGTGGTGGTTTCGGTTCTTGTGCATCAATTTATAAGGTGGTGGTAACCCTAACAATTCCTGAAGGTACTCGTCGACTTCTTGAATCGGTTTGAGTTGTAACAAAATATTTTTTCTTCTTTGGTAGTCGACCATCTACCAACAATCAAGTCACCAGGCATCTGTCAAACAATTCGCAAAAGGAATGCCTCGGCACTTGACCATGATCAGTCAGAGATCTTTCACACAACATAATCGTTTATGAATGCCTCATAATTTCTTCATTTAAGCAATATCCAAGAACAATTAACGAACATGTGATCATTTTTTATGTGCAAGCTTGTCTTTAGCAGCATCCACCAATAATCTTAGGCAGTAAGAGTCTTGTCCCTTGAACAGTATCAAGGAGAAATATTTCACACAACATATTTAGATCTTCATTTCGTTCTCCTTTTACAGGTTCTTGATTCATTGTATCTTTCAAATTTAATGCAAGTTCAACCATGAGCATCCAACATCCATGAGTAATCACAGGCACATGCATCCATCGTTATTTACAAGCAGTAATCGATCCTCTTATCTCTCCACCAGGTTTAGACCACCCACATCTACTGATGTCACCCATTCGGATGAAGGAGGAAACAACACCAATGTTGTAATATTGTAGATTACAATGGCATTCATAGAGAGACTACATTAGAAGCACATTACACAAACATAATCAAGAAAGAAGAGATTATTTGGGAAGGTTAACCATTCCAGCGTTTATTCCTTATTCACAACTATAAATACATAGGGTAAATGGTTGGAGTGGTTGTACCCGGGTGGCAATATGAGATATGAGCCAATTGAGTACCCAAACAAGAAAATAATTTAGTCTAAAAAATTCTCTTGAAAATTGGATCTATGTCACTTACAATAATCTTGGGGACTCTGTGTAACTTTTGAATTGTTTCCATGAATGTTGTGGCTATTGAATTCTTTCCATGAATGTTGTGTCTACTGTATGTCCTTTAAAAGGATGAGAAAGAGAGAAAAAATGGGCGTAATTTGTTAGTAGATCCACTACTACCATGATGACAGTCTTTCCTTCGGATTTGGGTAAACCTGTAATAAAATCCATTGAAACTTCTTCCCAAAATTGGCTTGGTATAGCTAATGGTTGTAGGGGACCTGGAATCTTTATTGTCTGTCCCTTATTTGGTTGGCAAACCAAACATTCAGACACAAACTTTTGGACATCATTTTTAGGACCTTCCCAGAAAAAATCCTTCTTGATCCTATGGTATGTTTTCAAGAATCTTGTATGTCCCCCTAAGGAGAAGTGTGCAATTCCATAAGGACCTTTTGTTTGCGTTGGGAGTTCTTACATAAATATAGGCAATCATGATACCATAGAAAATCATTCTTCCATACAAAATTATATATTGAACTCGGGTCCTAATGTAGTTTTGAATGATCTTGCTTCCATTCTATCCTTGCTTCTTCCACCCAATCAGATTTCAAAATAGAAATAACACATAGTGAACCTTTTGTTTCTTCTTCTTTCCTAGAAAGGGCTTCTTCCACAACATTATGTTTTCCTTTTTTATAGATAATTTCAAAGTCATAACCGAACATCTTTGTAACCCATTTTTGTTTCTCTTCTGAAGACAATCGTTTCTCCAAGAAGTACTTCAAACTATCATGATTTGTTTTTACTTTGAAGTGTCTTTCTATTAGGTAAGGGTGTCATTTATGAATTGCATGTAGTGTGGCCAACATTTATTTTTCATAAATGGGTTTTACTAAGTTTTTTCTTTTAATTTGGTTTCTTTCAAAGGCAAGGAGCCTTCCTTTTGCATTAAAATTGCACCAATTTCATGGCCTGGGGCATCACACTCCACAATAAATGTTTTTGTAAAGTCATGCATGGCCAAGAAGGGAGTTGTACACATAGCCTCCTTAAGCTTTTTAAAATATTTGGTTGCTTCTTCGGTCCAATTAAATGCTTCCTTCTTTAATAATCTTATTAGAGGTGTTGTTATTTGACCATAATTCTTGACAAACTTGCGTAAATAGCTTGTCAATCCTAAGAATCCTCTAAGTTTCTTCAAGGTTTTTGGAATTGGCCATTCCCTCATAGCTTTAATTTTCTTAGGGTCCACTTTTACACCTTAATGAGATACAATATGACCCAAATATTCCACTTCTTAAACCCCAAAGACACACTTGGAAGGCTTGGCATAAAGTTGTTGTTCTTCCAATAGTTCTAATACTCTGTCAACATGTTGTACATGCTCTTCCCAAGATTTGTTGTAGATTAGTATGTCATCAAAAAATAATAACACAAATTTTTTAATGAAGGGCTTGTAAATATAATCCATCAAGCTTTGAAATGTTGAAGGTGCATTAGTAAGACCAAATGGCATAACCAAAACCTCATAATGACCTTCATGTGTCCTAGAGTTGTTTTAGGAATGTCTTCCTTCCTCATTCTAATTTGATGATATCCAAAACGAAGATCCAACTTAGTAAAGAATTCTGCTCCATGCAATTCATATAATAATTCATCAATGATAGGGATAGGAAATTTATCTTTGATGGTCATTTTTTTTAGTTGTTTATAATCTAGACACATACGAAAAGAACCATCATTTTTTGTAACCAACACCACTGGTGAAGAGAAGGAACTTTGGCTATGTTGAATGATACCAGCCTCTAAAATTTCATGGATCACAAGCTCAATCTCACTCTTTTGTGCATATGTATACATGTATGTTAGGTGTTACACTTCCTGGTTGCAAATGAATAGCATGTTCATGATCTCGAGCAAGTGGAAGACCCTTAGGCATTTCACCAAATACCTTGGAATGATTGGTGATAATTATTTAGAGATATGATGGAGCAGGGGCGATAGATGTTTGAACATCAAGTGAGAACAATTGTGCAATTACACCATGGTGTCCCTTTTTGAGTGATTTTTTCATGCTATTAGAGCTTATCACTTTGGAGGGTTTCCCTTGGATACCTCTAAGCTCAATTTCCATTCCATCTAAGGAAAATCTCACGAAAAGATATTGAAAATTAAATGTCATTGTTCCCAATGATTGTAACCATTGGACCCCTAATACCACATCGACACCACCCATTTTGATGGAAATCATGGGGATATCCACAAAATAATCCCCCATGTTGAGGTTAATACTATGACATTTCACTGAACAATTTATGGTACCTCCATCTGTAATCATTACTTGAAACTTTGGTGTGGGATATACAAATAAATTGAGATCTTCTTCTACCTTATAATTGATGAAATTATGGGTACTACCAGAATCAATCAATATGGTTACCTTTTTTCTTTTTTATGTATCCTTGTATCTTGAGGGTTTGTGGAGTATTGATGCCAGCCAATGCATGACAAGATATTGTTGGAGTAGTCTCTTCTATATCTATATCTTGTGGCAGTTCCAATTCTTGATCTTCTTCCTCTTCATAGTGTATGTAGAATAATTTATCCGCACTGCATTTATAGCCCTTACTATACTTATTGTCACGATTGAAACATAGTCATTTTGCTCTTATTTCATCCATTTGTTGAGGTGTTAACCTTGTCGATTGAGATACACTTGTCTTATGAACCCCAAAATGATCTATGATCCATGTGTGTGCAACAATGGTAGACTTGTGTGTAGCCTTATTCTTGGCTTGAATATGATGAGCATATTGCATCACTTCCATAACATTTTTTGGGTGTCTTAAGAAAATCTCATGTTTAATGTCCTATTTTAATCCACCCGTGTAAGCTTGCAACAATTTTCCATCACTTATGTCATCAACATGACTGCTACCTTTATTTTCATGGGTTCCTATAATTTTGACATCTTCTTTAGGGATTTTTTCATATAGAGTCTGAATGATCAAAGAAGACATGGAATTTTGCAATTCCTTCATATATTTTTGTATTTATTCCTTATTTTCACCCATCTTCTTATCCATCTTGTTTTCCATTTCAGTGATCATCTTTTCCATCTCACGATAAATCTCATCGATTTCATCTTGAGTCATGGTTGAGCTTTATGGAGGTTTAGCTGACGAAGTAAATTTTGGAGGCCCTTAAAACCTCATGGGCTAGTGATTTCAACAACCTAACTAAATTTTCGAAGGAAGAAGTTGAGAAATGGATTAGTCATTATGTTAACAAAAATGAAGATATTGAAGATGCAATTCATCAGTTAGGTTTTGATTTTAAAGATATGGAAAATGAGTTGTTGGATACCAAAATTAAGCATGAGATAGGAGTTCCCTCCATGAAGGAATACATTGAGAAGTGGTTAAAGAATCCCTTGATTACAGTAACTAAGGAAGATCATCAAGAAGCAATTGCAACCATTATGGCACCTCCAACTGAGCAACATACAAAATAAACTTTAGCAAGCAAATGAATGAGAGAGTTCCTTCCATCATAGTAAGTCAAGCATATACTTCACTAAACCCTTTCTCTTCCTTTTCCTCTTAGTAGTTTCCATCCAACCTTTTATTTCATGATCAGTGAAAGCCAAAGGTCGATACCTAACTGTATTTTCTCTTTTTCCAAGTATTTTCATTTACTGGTCCATAGGAGCCCCATCCCAGTCTGTTTAGGATGAGCACATTTACCTTTCAATTTTATAAACTCATTTAAATACATTTATAAACTCTTTTAAGATATATTTGTATATTTTTTTAGGTTCCCAGAGAACTATTTGGGGCACTATACTAGTGATTTCTTGGAATTTGAGTTTTAAGCATGAGATTTCAATTATGTGTATCAAAATCCCTTTTTATTATAATTGAACGATCATGTTAAGTTTTATGCAGATGTGGTCCATTTATTCCCTTCCTGCTAAATGATGTGTCTTGCTTTACTATATGCTATGTGTTAACGCTCTGTAAATTCCCAGAGGTTGTCAGGGTAGAAGAAATTTACGAGGGGTAACTTTATCCAACCACTTTGAAACTGGAATCTAGCCCTACCAGCTTCAGAGAGGGATCTCTCTGTATGATTTAGCTATATTTTAACTTTAATATATTAGGCTAGTTATATAAAATAAAATAAGATTGAAAAGGTTTGTTGTTTTTGTTGAGTTGGCTGAAAAGGTTTCACGCCTCCGTTGGGCTATGGGGCCTGTATTATAGAGATAGAAATCTAAACCAGAAACAAAATATTCTTTCACAGGGAAAGATAATGCATTCGTTGGATTCTTTAGCATTAAAGTGATGAATAGCAGAAGAGATGAGAATATCAATTAAAGTAAAGAAGCATTTAAGAATTTCTTCACTGTAATATCAGAAAACTAAACATAAAGATCTTTCAAAGCCGAAACAGGGTATACAACGATAAATCCTGCAACATGCGTTACTTTTAAAAGATTAGATTAGAAAACAATATGACAACTGAGCAAGAAGGACATTTAACATAGAAAAGAAAACATCACTAATGAATAACACACGAGAATCCTATGAAACGTCTCTTTATATTACTGGAAGATCTCTTGGTAAAAATTACAGTCTTTGTAGCTTGCAGGTCATAAAGATCAACCCTCAGTACTTCCAAGTTTGAAGTATTTATAATAAAAATTACATACGATCCTGTCATTAAAGATCAGGACGTGGCAAATCTAAATTTAGCTAACTAACTTAACAAGATACAAAAATTTAGGAAACTGCTTGATGATGTGTTGAAACTTCATGTTGATTTCTAGGGTGAACCGTTGGTGAAGCCTCTGCACGACCTCGTCTGACTAGATAATTGACTAGGCTTGGACACCTCCTCACCTACTCAATCAAACTGCATAACTCTTCCCATTGAAGGTTACTGGGAATGCTGACTTTGAGTAATCTTCGGTATACTTCATCCATCTCTATGTACTTGGTGAAAGTTGGCTTGATGATGAAGATGTATCGGATCTCATGTTGTATACTGATGTCTAACTGTAAAGCATCTAAGAATTCCTTGCCCGTGATACTACCTTGTATTCCTGAGAATTTTGAGCTATCCTTAGCCACAGTGGCTAGTTTCTTTTTGTAATCGGCAAGCGTCATTAACTTGTCATTTATAACTCTTAAACCAAGAAGGCCTTTCTTCTACAGAGCTTCGATCTTGCTGAAAAATCTTTGCACTCCTGCGTCCATGGTCTGGACCTTTTCCTCCAGTTGTAGCATCAGTCCTATCTTGGTCAGGACCCTCTTAACCTCAAGAATGGTCTCTGTCCTATATTCAATCTTCAAATCCTCTAGCTCCTCTCTGGTTTTGGAATTCAGAAATTTGATGATCTCAGCAGCTTCTGTGGGCATCTCTCCCAAGTCTGCTCTTATCTTCTCGATAGCCTGTTGACTTCTTTGCACCAGCTCATTTTTCTTGAACATGATTTGTATCATCGGCCATATTTCATTCATGGACTTGGTGATATCCATCCAGACACTTTCTTTGACCTCAACAAGTGTTTTTCCCACCACTGTTTTCTTTTGAAGTTGTTGCAATTCTTGTTTAAGCTTGTCCGAAGTTTGTTTCTCCTTGGAGTAGCTGGTTTGAAAGGAAGATTTGAGTTATTGAAGGTTCTCAATCTCCTTTTTAAGTCTGCTAATCTCTATCTCTTGCAAATTCATCTCTTCCATGGATTTAGCCAGTTCAACTATTTTCTCCAGAGTTGTCAGTGGAGTTGCCGAGGGAATTTCTACTACAGACGTTGTGCTCACTCCTGTGAGTGGAACTTTGCTCAGTGGAATGACTTCCATGGGCTTTGACTGCTTCTTCTCTTTCACTAGTTTTTCCAATTCTGCTTCCATTTCTTTCCACTGTGCATTCTACTCCATGATCAACTTGAGCATCTCATCCTTTTCCCCTTCATTCTCCACTATTTCCTTTGCCTGTGAATCTTCTGTTGGTGGTAGTTTCAACTATTTCCTCAGAGATGTTATATCGAAATTTTTCTTTTTGAGCATCTCCTCGACTGCTTTCACATTCAAGGGATCATATCTGATCTTGAGGACCAGTTCTTCCAACATCTTAATCCTGTTATCCTTGGCAAAGGATGATATTTTTTCTAACTTTAGTTGCGTCTGGACATTGCTCAGAGATACCTGCAACTTGGAGGCAGTAGTAGAAGAATGTGCCAATGTGGAGAAAACCATTTCTCCAGTTTGCCTATGCAGATCCATTTGATCAACTAGATGCACATCTTTATTCTGAAATTCGAATGTTTCCCTTTTGTAATCAATGATTACTTTCGGGTCTGGCACCTATGCTTGCAGAAACGCCATGTGCATTCTACCCTTCTTAGTGTCGAATGCAGACAGTAATATGTGTTGTGCAGTGGATTTTTGCTTCCAGAACTGAGCATACATGCTGTTGGTCAGCGTCTAATTTTTCTTTTTGATCAGATCATACTTCTCAAAAACACTCAATTTTGGTCCTGTTTTGCTCGGCTGGTTGACTGGTGGAGTATCTGTAGGCTTCTTGGGAAACATTGTGGTCATGATTTGTTTTATGCTTGTACTAAGGAACAATTGATCAACCTCCATAGTTGTAGTGGATTGAATTCCCTTTTCATCAGCCGTGTCAGGTGCCTAACTGGTTTTTGGCCTCTTGGTGTGTAATTGGAACTCTTCAGACGATACTTCAGTGATGGAAGGTGAAGTGTCCTTCCTAGGCCTTTTCTCCTTTGGAACCTATGGTGTAGTCGTCTGTGAGATAGTGACCAAAAGTTCCTTTTGTTCTATCTCAACTAGAGTGTTTGGCTCCCATTTTGTCTGGTTGACGAACTTCTCTATCTCATGCCTGGATGTATGAACATATGGGATATTCTTATTTTTGATCCTCATCTCTAAAATTATCCCGCAGGGGTCATAATGCCATATGAAGCTAACAAAAAATTTTATCTCCTTTAACAGTCTATATGCTTCCTCCCCAGCGCCTCGGCTATTGCAGATGAATGGTCCTATTTTCCCTTTGATCCTAAGTTGTTGCTTCTTTTTCAAAGACAAAAAATGTATGTCGTCTGAGTTGATCATCTGCCTTATGTACTCCAGGGAAAATATCCTCACGGGTAGATACTTGGGTAACTTGTATGGAGCCAATTCGCACCCATACACTCTGATCTCTGTGTGGTCCTGGTACAGGTACCAGTCTCCCATTTTTTCAAGGTCTAAAAGGTGTAAGATCCTCTGAATTTCCTCATTTATTCTCGTCTCAGGTCTGCCACTAAGCATGCTCACCACGGGATGGTAGAACTGCTCGATAAATTGTTTGAAGTTGAATTATGTATAGTTGTGTCTGAGAAGCGAAGTCCATGCTGTCACCACCTGTGGCCTCCCATCCTTGTCCATCTTCTGCATCGAAAAGGAGAATTTGTCCACTTGAAAGAATATGAGCATGTAAGCTAGTATTGAGGAATACCGAAACATGCCTTCTGTGGCGAAATTTGAGAACTGCTCATGAATGTTATCTGCCAGGAAGGTGTTGTAGTCGAACTGAGTGGTGGGTCTCTCATCTGTGGAGAAAATGGATAGAAAACCTAATATGGGTTCATCCACCAATTGATCCAAAAAATACCCAAGCAGGGTGCAAAGTGACGAGATGACCTAGTTTCCCTTCACTGAGAACAGGGATGAAGGATACGGGGGATTTGTAGTGGGGAGCTGAGCAGCCTATGGGAGAAAAAGTTTGAAAATATGATCTCTTTGGGGGAATGATAATTTATGGTAAAGTTATGTGATGATTTCAAGGTTGAAAGGTGAGGCGGATTAAGATCTGGGTATCTGCATCATCTAATCGATGGTTTCAGGTGTAATGAGGAAAATAATTTCTCCTGATGAGGACACTATGTCTCTCTAGTCAGGGATGTAATGGGCTTGGCATTTGAGGGCGAATTCAGGGAAATGGTGAACCTGGGGGAAAAGATACAGAGGAAAGTTTGACTCCCAGAGCCCAATTTCATCACTTTGGTCCAAGAAAATGTCCTTTAGCCATGACTGTAAATCTGCGAAATCGAATTCGCATCTGGTGTTTGCGATTAAATGGTCTTTCTCAGCCAGAGGGACCCTGTCGAGGTCGACAGGAGGCGAGAGGAAAGGATTTTACTCGGCCTCTATTTTCTTTAATTTTGGCGCCATCACAGTAACAATACCTGCAAGTAAAACAAAAGGTTAGTGGGGATGACTACGGCTTTGGGCAACTAACTGTAACGGAGAGGAAAACGGGGAAAAATTCTTTGGTGCAGCGACAGGGTAAATGATAAGGGAAGGGTGAAGGTAGTTTTGAAAAAACGGATACTCGTTGGGCACGGAAGACAGGTCAGCAGGTTAACGTATAAGTTAGCCAATAATAAATGGCATACGGGTCATTTAGAGTGTGAGATGGCAGGTGACAATGACTGAAGAATACAACTGGGTGATGTGGCGGGTATTGATTGGGACTTGACCATGGTGAAGGGACTTGTAACAGGGTGAGAGGACTGACAGAGTAATGAGATATGATCTTTAGGGGAGAACGTGGGAAATGACGTCATGGGGTGACAGGGTATGTCAGACCGTGGGAGGCAGTGGGATTCGAAACCAATGGATTCTTGCCATGTAGAGATAAGGGGCCCACCAGAAAACATTCCATTCCGTACCCCCCCCCCTCCGTTAAAAACAGAATGGTCGGGGGGGTCCGAAAAACAATATGAGCAGTCCATCAGCGTGCCCA
>ML785177.1:485851-526941 GCA_009831015.1 Picea engelmannii
AGAATATTAAATTAATAATCTAGAATATTTGTTAAATAAATGTAGAACTTTAGAGATACATTATTGTTGTAAAAGATATGACTCTAGAAAAGTGTCGTATCTTAGGCTCTAAATTAGGAGATTTGTTTTAAGATGGTTAAGATGGCATTTATTGTAAATGGACACTTGTTTATTTAATAAGTGATCCATATCTTGAGTTTGTTAGGACTTTTAGCCTATATATTGCTCATTGCAAGAGTATTGAGTTGTTGGATGTAAACTCTTGCAATGTATCTTATGTAATTTCTTTTCCTATTAATAAAATTGTGTGTCTGAGGACACTTCAGCCATTATGGTTGTTGGGTATGAGGAAGTACTTCTAGCTACATAATTATTATGTGTAGTTAGAGGTGAGAATTTTTATTTATCATCTCAAGGGGAAAGCATAAATGTGGTGGGATCAAAATGTATAAGTGCAACACATTGATGAGAAGAAAGTGACTTGGAGGGAGTTCAAGAGGTATTTTTAAAATAAATACTTAACCAAGAGGTACTATGACAAGAAAATGAAGGAGTTCTTCGAACTCAAGCTTGGGAGTATGACGATAGATGAGTATGAAAAAAAATTATTAGAGATGTTGAAGTATGTCACATTCATCAAGGATGAACAAGTGAAAATTCAGAGGTACTTGAGTGGGTTGCCCTCATTTATTAGTGACAAGATACAATATGATGATCTCAAGAAATTGGAGGAGACTATAAGGCATGTTAAATGTCTTTATGATCATCAAAGGGGAAGACCGGTTTTCCAAAAGGCTTGGGAAGACAAGATGAAAATCAAGGTGGATCAAAGGAAGAAAGGGGCTAAGCCATCGTTTTTCAGAAATATTGTGCAAGGACAACCAATTTCTAAGGAACCCATAGTAATTGAGACAATGGAAATCAGGCCAAGGTAGCAACCAATGAAGTGTTAGGGTTTTGATGGAAATCATATGTTTAGGGATTTCCCTCAAATAAGTGAAAAAGCGAGAAATTCACACAGTGTACAGCAAGTTGCAATAGTTGAGGACATGGGCAGAAATGTACCAACGATTTATGCAGCATTGGATAACAAGCAAGTTGAGTTTTAGTCACACGTGATTGAAGTGGAAGGTAATATTAACAACCAACCCATTGCTATTTTAATTGATTTAGGATCTAGTCATAGTTATCTAGATCCTAAGATGGTGGAAAGATTCCAATTATTGAGAAGCAAGCTTGGAAAAATTTGGTTGGTGTAGTTAACTATAGGAGAAAAAAGGAAAGTTAATGAGATGGTCAAGGCATGTCCAATGGAAATGAATGGACTACACACAAAAGTTGATTTGAATATCATACCTTTGGGTTCGTATGATTTCCTCATTAGCATGGGTTGGTTGGATCAACATCATGTCGTTCAAGATTGTTATAATAAGGAATTTACTTACCTGGATGAATAAGAAAATTTGAGATCAGTTCAAGGAATGAAAAGAGTTGTAACTATCAAAGAAGTTTCATCCTTGCAACTGAAGAAAATCTACAGGAAAGGATGTCAAGTATTTACAATGCACATGGAGGAGGCACCCATGGATAAAGTGCCAAGTGTGGAAGACTGTGTGGTACTAAAGGAATTTGAGGATGTATTTAAAGAGATATTGGGATTTCCATTGAAAAAATATATTGATTTCTCTATAAATCTAATGTCGGGAGTAGCTCATGTATCAAAGACTCTGTATAGAATGAGTACACCTGAATTGAAGGAATTGCATATGTAACTTGAAGAGATACTAAAGAAGGGGTATATATTCCCAAGTGTGTCACCTTGGGGTGCACCAGTTTTATTTGTGAAAAAGAAAGATGGTACGCTGAGACTTTGTATTGATTCCATACAGTTGAATAAGGTAATAGTGAAGAACAACTATCCTTTGCCAAGGATAGATGACATGTTTGATCGGCAAGGGGCGCAAGGATATTTTCCAAGATAGATCTCAGATCTGGATATCACCAAGTGCGAATTAAAGAAGAATAAATCAACAACACTGCCTTTAGAACAAGGTATGATCATTACAAGTTTACAGAGGTGCCATTTGGGTTGTTGAATGCACCAACCGTCTTCATGTGTTTAATGAATGGAGTTTTCATAGATTACTTGGATAAGTTTATCGTTGTATTTTTGGATGACATTCTTATTTACTCAGAGTCTAAGGTAGAGAATGAGTAGCACTTGAGGATAGTGTGGTAGGTGTGGAGGGAGCATCATCTTTACGTAAAGCTGAGAAAGTGTTCCTTTTACCAAAGGCAGATTCAATACTTAGGTCATATCATTTTAAAGGAAGGAATAGTTGTGGACCCAGCCAAGATAAAATCCATTGAGGAATGACCAACACCAAGAATTTCGTTGAATTAAGTTCCTTTTATGGGACTAGCGGGGTACTAAAGAAGGTTTACTGAAGGATTCTCAAAGATTGTGCATCCAATAACATCCCTGCAGAAGAAAGGTGTGTGTTTTGAATGGACACTGAATTGTTTATCACTTGAAGAATTTGTTGACAAGTGCGCCAATTTTGAGAATTATTGATCGAGATGTAGACTTCGTTGTGTGCACAGATGCATGTAAGGAAGGACTCGGTGGAGTCTTGAATCGGAATGGGCATGTGGTGTGATACGATTCAAAGAAGTTGAAAGAGCATGAAAGGTTCTATGCTACTCATGATTTAGAATTCATAGCTATAGTGCATTCCTTGAATATGTGGTGGCATTATCTCATGGATGAAATATTTCAGTTGAGAATAGACCATTGTGGTCTGAAGTATTTGTTTGGATAGCCAAGTTTAAATTCCAGACAAACCAGGTGGTTAGAATTCCTCAGTGAGTATGACTTCGATATAAAGCATATCACGGGAAAAGAGAATAAGGTGGTTGATGCAGTGAGTAGGAGGATGCATGAGATGCATGCTACAACCATTAGCATGTACCAGATAGATTTGTGCGACAAAATTTTGGAACTTGTCGGATGAGATCTATGTTGTGTGGACATAAAGGTGAATTTATAGCAAGGTATGTCGCAACAGAAGTTGGAAGGTTATGAACTAAGAGAGAATCGGATCCTCATTTATAGATGCAGAATATTTGTGCCAAATGATCAAGAGTTGAAAAGTTTGATATTGTCATATATGCATAAGGTTCCTTATGTTGGACATTCAGGTTACCAGAAGACAAATGTCGTAGTCAAGAAACAATACTATTGGCCAAGTATGAAAAATGAAGTTGCTAATTTTATTGCTAGATGTCTCAAATGTCAAAAGGTAAAGGATGAACATATACATCCAGTTGGTTTTCTACATCCCTTTCCCATTCCTAAGTGGAAGTGGGAAGTTATAACGATGGATTTTATAACTAAGTTGCCTAGGATTGCTAAGCAACATGATTTTATTATGGTGGTAGTGGATAAGATTACTAGAGATGCCCGATTTATTCTAGTAAATTCAGGGCATAAGTGATCCAAGAGGATCTCGGTGGCCACCCACCTATTCCAAATGGCTCATAACAATTTTTTGTCAATTTACTATTTTTAGCAGTTTTTTGGGTCCCTAACTTTCAGGGCCATTTTGAGGGCCTAATCGCCATTTTTTCATTATCAAACATCTCAAATATAGAAAAAGGTTCTAATTGAGCCCCATAAATTAATCTCCTCATCGAGACCTTTTCAATGAGCTATCATGCGCCCCAAACGAAAATCGTATGCAAAAGTTACGACTCTGGGAAGTTGATAGACTAACTTTCCCCAACAGGGCCCATGTGAATTTTGGTGCTTCATCTCCTAGGGTTAGATTTTTGGATGTATAGGGTTTTGGAATTCATGATTATTGTAAAAATTCCTTCAAAGTCTCATTCTTCACATCTCCTTGTGAATGAGCATAGCCCTCACATCTCTTCTCAGAGATAAGCTGCCACCATTCTAGCAAACTTGTTATCAGTCTGCATTTTACAGTTTCAACATATTTCTTATTTAATAGAAGTCAAGTTTTACTGTATCTGTTTTATTATTCAGTGTGTCTCTGTGTCAATATTATAAATATGTTTTTTCATTTTTTTCCGCTCATAAATCTGGATCAGTGGTATTAGAGCGGTCTGCTCCTTGTCATTTTTTAGTGCATGTCCCTGACACGGTCAGGGTATAGAGAGTTGGGTCTTGTGCTTGTTTCTCTTGAGGACAACTACTCTCGCATGCCCAAGAAATTTTCCATGGCGGTCGAAAAGAAATACGATGGGACAAGAGATCCTTTCAAAATGTTGCTCGAGGAGGCCCTCGAGTGACAGAGGAACGAGATGATGGACAACTTTGCACAAATCCTTCAACGATTGCCGACAAGCGACACATCCACCTCAAGCAGAAGCATCACCCCCATCAAGATACAAATAAATTTAGATATTCCTATATTTGAAGGTCAAATAGATGTGGATGTCGTAGATAAATGGTTAAATCTTCTAGAAGGGTATTTTTATGTCTACAACTTTTCCCATAGACAAAATATTACATTTGTGCTCCTCACGGTCGTCCCCCATGTCAAAGATTGGTGGGATAATTTATGTGAGAAAAAGGAAATAGAGGGATCCACATTATTTGCAGTTGCACGCACTTGGGGTTCCTTCAGGGAAGATATTAAGGAACAATACTACCCTGTTGAAAGTTATGATGTCCTGTATACAAAATGGACCACACTACGACAGGAAGGGGACCAAGCAGTGCTAGAGTTCACAAATATCTTCCATACCTTACGCACCAATCTGGGTATCAAATATTCTGAGCGACATCTGGTGCTCAAGTATCGCGATGTTCTGCATAGATACATCCAGGAAGAAATTGAGTTTTTGGACATCTCATCCCTTGGCGCAACCTATCGAGATGTTATCAAAATCGAGCAGAAGCTTAAACAAAAGACACGTTAGTTTGGGTTTGGGAACCACTCACAGCAGAAGTAGGTCAAGGGCAGCCCCAACTCATAGAACAAATGGAAGAGAAAATATGGATTGCCTCAGGACAACTAGTGCAAGCCACAAGCAAAGAAGGACAATGGAAAAACAAAGAAATATATCGGGAAGTGGTGTGACTTCCATAAGAGCCCCTGGCATAACATTGATGATTGTCATTCAAAGTAATCATTGATGGTTGAGGTAAAAGCCTATGAATCAAAACCAAGATCCAACCTGGTGAACCTGATGAGCCAGAGGAAGGCGAGCACCTCTTTCATTCACAGATGTGGGTGAAAGGTACCCTTCTCCACTTCATTGTTGATAGCGGTAGCCAAAAGAACCTCATCTCAACGGAGGTCGTCAAGTGGTTGGCCCTGATGACAACGTCGCACACCTGCATCCCTACACCATCGAATGGCTCCACCAAAAAAGAAATCTTCGCGTCAGCCAATAGTGTCGCCTATCGTACGACATCAAGCCCTTCAAAGATGACATATTATGTGATGTTGCTCCCATTGAAGTTTGTGATGGTCTTTTGGTCCAACCTTATTTATGGAAACGTCATGCCATATATGATTCTACACCTCAAAGTGTTATTATTACTTTGAACAAAAAATTGTACTGGACACCCAAGGAAATCCCACCTAGTTTTATTTCCCATATCTCTGCCAAACAATGTAGGAAGGTCATATATCAGATCGAGAAGTTCATCTTCTTCGTGATTCACTTTCAGAACAAGTGAAATATTGCAGCCACAACCAAAGCCTCTGTAGCCAACCTCTCCACGCAGCAGAAGCAAGTAGATAAGGTCATGAAAGAATACAAGGAGATCTTCTCCTCACCTACTGGGGTACCTCTTCATTGTCAAGTCAAGCATTCCATTGATCTGACCCCCAGCGCACCGCTACCCAATGGGCCAGTCTATCACCGCTCTCTATTATAAAATAAGGAGATCAAGTTTCAGATCCAAGAACTACTCCAACGAGGGCACATCCAACCCATCTCATCACCTTGTGGAAGCCTGATCATGTTGGTGTAGAAGAAATATGAGACCTAGCAACTCTGCATTGATTACCGATCCCTAAATAAGATCACAATCAGGAACCGGTACATGATTCCCCAAATCAATTATCTCCTTGAACATATCAAGGGGGGGAAATACTTCATTAAGATTTATCTAAAGTTTGGATACCATCACGTCCCAATAAAGAAGACAGATGTATGGAAGACTGCCTTCAAGTCAAAAGAAGGTCTTTTTGAATGGTTGGTCATTCCCTTTGGTTTGACAAATTCCCCAACAACTTTCATGAGGATGATGGAAGATATCTTGCAGTCTTTCACCAATTATTTTGTAGTGGTGTATCTGGATGACATCCTCATCTACAACAAGACTTGGGCAAAACACTTGCAGCATATCCAGTAGGTTCTGCACACTCTAAGGTAGCACCAACTATATGCTAACTTGTAAAAATTCTCCTTCGGAATGGACAAGGTCCAGTACCTAGGCTACATTGTTGATTAGCATGGTGTGCATGTGGATCCAGCCAAGATCTAGGTCATCCGTGAATAGCCAGCCCCAACCACACTCATTGAGATTCAAAGCTCCTTAGGCCTTGCCAATTTCTATCGCAGGTTAGCGTTGGGATTCTCATATATTGCATGGGCCCTCGGCCAAGTAACCAGGGGTGGTAGTAAGGCCAAGTTTGTGTGGGGCATGTCCCAACATCAAGCATTCAATGATTTGAATCAGTTCTTATGCTCAGCCCCAGTACTTTCGTTATCTGGCCTGCAACAGCCCTTTGAGATCGAGAAAGATGCATTGGACTATGTTGTGGGCGTAGTTCTCACCCAAAACGGTCACCCCATGTCTTATCATAGTGAGACACTATGATATTTTGTCTGTAAGTACCCTACTTATGACAAAGAAATGTACTCCATTGTGCAAGCCTGGTGCCAGTGGAGGAATTACATTCTCTGGAAGGAAACATTCATCCACATTGATCATGAGTCATTGTAGTTTATGCAGACATAAGGCAAATTCTAGAATGACCACCATCAGAAGTGGTCCACATACTTACAGTAGTTCCACCTTAACATCAAATATAAGACATGTAGTACCAACTTGGTCACTGATTGCCTCAACCGACCTCCATTCGTAGCACTCACCACAGTACTAGACTCTTGCAACCACGACACCTCTGAATGGCCCCACCTCTATGAGAATTATCCCGACTTCACCACCACCTACCAAATGTTGGGTGCCAACACAAATATCACTAATTTCCATCTTCGGGATGGGTTTTTATGCCATCTAGGCCATCTTTGTGTTTCATCAAGAGAGTGGAAGAAGTTGACTTGGGAAGCCCACTTAGACAACCAGGTGGCAGGACATTTCGGCGTAAAAAAGACAGTGGTTGTATTGCAACAACAATTTTACTAGTCGAAGCTTCGACAGGATGTCAGCAAGTATATCATGTCATGCACTATCTGTGCTATTGCTAAATCGACCACCAAGAAAAAGGGTTTTTACACCCCTTTGCCTACTCATGACAGGCCCTGGTGTTGAGTCAAGAACAATGTACAAATAGCCTCCTTATCACGATGGTTTATGATATAACCTCGATTGACTTTTCTATCAATTAGAGATAATTAGGAAATAAAATGATTAAAAATACTTCTAGAAATGTTATTAAGTAATATTAGATAATTTCTGAATTTCAGTTTGAATTGTTTGATTTTATTACAGGAATGGACAAATATGGTTAAACTCAAAGATTATGAAGATGCGCAGACTATGGGAGATCAAGGAAATCAGGCGCAAATCAGTTTTGAGGAAGATTGATTCTCTATTTTGTAATCTTTATAAATAGTAAAATCAATCATGAGGATTTCTTGATCCTCATGATAGCTTAATTTACCATATCATTGTAATATATAGAGGATAATGAATCACAGAAAGACAGCCATAAAATTTATCCAAGCATTCGGATCTCTGAATTTCTTTGTCCAAACAGTATATTGTTAATGTTGTACCAGTTATGGAATTAATAGAAGATTTGAGTTTGTTTACTATATTTACATACTGAGTTTCTAGCAGTAGTACTTATGAAGATCGTGGGCCCAGTCGGAAGGAGTTGTTGTCTCAATCTGTAATCGTATCAATTTGATTTCAGTTCTGTGACTTAAATCTCTTTGCAACAGTTAAGATAAATGTGTGAGTGTGTTGATGTTTTCATAAATTAGTTATGTTATTTGATTACAGAGGATAAATGTTTCATTTGAATGTTATTGATTGTTGTTCCATTTCTCATTGTTGTAGTTTGTTGGTCGACAGTTCCTCTCATTTCCTCATATGTTGTCCCTTTTATTAAGTTAGCATTTATTGTTCCTTTCGCTTAAATTAGCATTTGTTGTTACTTTAGCTTAAAGTTACATTTGTTGTCCCTTTTGCTTAAAGTTACATTTGTTGTTCCTTCTTAATTTTACAGTACTTAGTTGTTCTTTTCTAGCAGGTTAGACAGTCATTAATAGATTAGTTTATTAAGCATTTATATAGATTCAATTATTGTTTCTTAGCTAGATAAATTCATAAATTTGGTTAATGCCTTTAATTCACAAGCATGTTTCAGATTAAAATGCAATTCTATTAAGTGAATTCTTAGTTTCAGAATGAATGTGTGAGGAACTGGATTATCGATAAACTCAAATCTGC
Organism: Picea engelmannii; assembly: GCA_009831015.1. Taxonomy (NCBI): domain Eukaryota; kingdom Viridiplantae; phylum Streptophyta; class Pinopsida; order Pinales; family Pinaceae; genus Picea; species Picea engelmannii. The sequence continues at coordinate 494,535 of ML785177.1, forward strand.
TTTAGCTACACGATTTTAGCCTCTACAGTTATCTACATAGACTTTACTGATATTCTTGAAAGAAAAGATGAATCCTCGGGTTGATAAATTAATGTTAAACTAAGGTTGTTTTTAGGACATATTTAGAGCCCAACACCTAGGATTTCATCTCAATGGACTACATGTTAGGCCTTCCATCCACCAAGCGGGGAAATTACTATGTTTTTGTGGTTTTTGATCGCTTTTCCAGATGGTGATTATGGCTTCCTACAAGAAGAGCATCACAGCGGAGGCCATTGCCAAGCTCTTCTTTGAACGAGTGTGGGTACATTTTGGTATCCCACAAACCATTATCTCAGATCGGGACAGTTGTTTCCTTAACACATTCTGTTTGATCCTCTGGTCACTGTTGGACACCAAGCTCACCAAATACACTGCCTTCCACCCCTAGACGGATGGCCAAATCAAGGTTGTCAACTGGATTATCATGCATATCATGCACATGTATAATTCCAAGCACCCTCGCACATGGGATGAGAATCTTCCTTATGTTTAGCATAGCTACAACAAAGCCATGCATATTTAAACTGGCCACAACCCCTTTTAGGTGGGGTTGGGATTTCAACCATTGGGTCCCATGGATGTTGCACTACCACTTACGAACACTTAGGTTGACTCGTCTCATGCCCTTACTAAAGCTGAAAAAGCCTCCCAATTCATTGAGTGGATCCAACACATCCACCAACAGGTTCAAGATATTTTACAAAATTCGAATTCCAAGTACAAGTAGAGCCATGATAAACATCGGGTGGCACACAAGTTTCAGGTGGGAGAAAGAGTTTGGTTGCACTTGCAGAAAGAACGCCTTACAGGGCCTCATCAGAAGCTTTGTCCACTTCGTTATGGACCTTACACCATCACCAAAGTTGTGGGTGACAATGCTTTTGAGCTCAACATTCCCCACTTCCTTGGCTTGCACCCAGTGTTCAATGTGGACCTCCTTCGGCCATATTTTCCACCATTATTGGACACCTCGAAGATCACAGAACAGTTGGAACCAACAAAGATCAACCATGACTGCATGGAACAGGCATCCACTGATCATATTGTGGACACACAGGTCAAGGGCACTCACTAGCAATGGATCCAGCTTTATCGGATTGTCAAAGCAGGGCAGCTCCTGCACCAAGGCAAGTGGCTCACCCGGGGCCAAATTCAGCAGAAATTTCCTCATCTAATGGGGGAACTCAACACAATGGAGACCATTGCTTCCTAATGGGGGAGGATTGATCTGGGAGGATATCGGTGGCCACACACCTATTCCAACTGGATCAAAATATTTTTTTGGCAATTTACTATTTTGAGTAGTTTTTCGGGTCCCTGACTTTCGGGGCCATTTTGAGGGCCTAAAAAACATTTTTTCACGATTTGGAACCTTAATTAGACCAATAGGCTCTAATTTTTTCCACTAAATGAACCTCCTCCTCAATACCTTTCCAAGGAGCTACCGTGTGCCCTAAACAAAGATCGTATGCAAAATTTACGACCCCGAGAAGTCGATAGACTAACTTACCCCAACGGGGCCCACATGACTTTTGGCGCTTCATCTCCTAGGGTTATGTTTTTGGATGTCTAGGGTTTTGGAATTCATGATTCTTGTAAAAATTCCTTTAGAGCCTCATTGTACTCATGTTCTTTTGAATGAGTAGTCATTACATCTCTTCTCAGAGATAAGCTACCACCATTCTAGCAAGCTTGTTTTCAATCTGCATTTCATAGTTTCAGGATATTTCTTATTTAATAGAAGTCAAGTTTTATTGTATCTATGTTATTGTTCACTCTGTATCTGTGTTAATATTATAAATCTATGTTTTCATTTCGTTCTTCTCATAAGGTAGGTAACTTTGTTGATATTTCCATGCACGAAGTGGCTAGGTTGCATGGTGTTCCTAAGACAGTTGTGTCTGACTGAGATTCCAAGTTCACCTCAAAATTTTGGAAAGGGATATTTAAAGGAATTGGGACAAATCTGAATTTTAGCACAACATATCACCCTGAGACAGATGGTTAAACAAAGAGAGTAAATTAGATGATTGAAGATATGCTAAGGATGTGTGTGATGGATACGCCATCGAAATGGGAAAACTACCTTCATTTGGTAGAGTTTGCTTACAACAATGGATATCAAACATATTTAAATATGAGTCCATTTGAAGCACTATATGGTAGAAAGTGCAACACACCTATGATTTGGGATAACCCAGCAGACCACGCAGTAGTTCGGCCACATATGCTTCGAGAAATGGAAGAGCAGGTGGTGAAGATAAGGCATAATTTAAAGGCTACCCAAGATAGGAAGAAAAGTTGCGCAGATAAAGGTCAAACTTTTAGAGAACTTAAAGTGGGTGACCATGTGTTCCTAAAAGTAAAAGCAAGACAAAGATTCCTGAAGTTGGGAAATTGTTCTAAGTTAGCAGTGCGATCTTGTGGGTCATTTGAAATCCTAGAGAGGATTGGTACTGTCACATATATTCTTGCATTTCATGCATCCTTGTGTATTCATAATGTTTTCCGTGTGTCATTGATTAAAATGTATATACCTGATTCTAATCATGTCATTGATTGGAATGTGATTCTGGTGGAGCCAAAGGGCGATTTTTTAGTGCAATTAGTTTGCATATTGGACCAGAAAGTCAAGCAGCTCTGGAATCGAGCCATGGAGTTGGTAAAGGTCCAATGGATGTGGCACAGTCCTAAGGATGCAACTTGGCAGCGCGAGGATGCTATGCGGGCAAGGTATCCTCATCTTTTTTAAAATGTTTGAGGTTTTGTATGTATATGTGTATATAATGCATTGAGGACAGTGCTTAAATAAGGGGGAGGGGAATGTAATGTCCCTAAACCGAACCCCATTTGTAGTTGTGCATATAGGCTGGTGAGTCATTTTTGGTTTTACACACACCTGAGTAGTGCATGATGTAATGAACCATATAGGCTAGTGAGTTGTTGGCAACAAGTGAAAATGTAATGTACATATAGGTTGGTGAGTCATGGTACCAAGTTTTGGGTTTTGCGTGTACCTGTGGAGTGCGCAAGGCATGTTATCAAAGAAAATGTGTGCACATTCCATAGTGTTGCGCGTTCCTGAGCTAGTGTGTGTGGATTTCACATCAAGGAAGGGTGTGTATACTCCACAGTGTTGCATGCACATGATTAAGTGTGTGGGAATGATTGTGATGTGTATATACGTATGTATATGTTTTGAGGCCGGAGAGCCTGTGTGACTATTGAGATAGTGAGCCGAGACACAAATAGGCATGTGCGCCTATCCTTGTAAAGTATACTACACTCAAGTTAATAATAAAATAATAGTGTTGTGTGCAGATAGACTCAGACAAAAAGAGATGGGGGGATGAACTACATCGAAAAAGAGAAAAGGGGGGAATATCTTAAAAATATTTCAGAAAAGTGTAATTTACGGATATATTATTTATCCTCAGTTCCTGAGGGTAGGGAACAAGTCACCAAGTGGCTAAAGTAAATTTTGAAGTTGACAAATGTCGAGTTGAAGGCATGCAATATATATTGTTGGCCTCAGTGTAATTCGGGGAAATCACTCATTCAAAAACCCTTTACACAAAATTTCCTCTGTGAAGGAATTACGTATTTTTTTGTAACTTATTTTCATTTTTTCTTAACCTTGTGCTTGGGAAAATATTGGTAGGATTGAAGAAGCAGGTTGTCATGCCCACAAGTTGTCGAAGAAGTGAGTTGTTAGGCTCATGGGTTGTCGAATAAGTAGGTTGTTAGGCCCATAGTTTGTCGAAGAAGCGGGTTGTCATGCCTATAGTTTATCCAAGAGGCAAGTTGTCAGGCCTGTGAGCAATCTCTCCAAGTGAGAGATTGGTTGGGAATTGTTCCTTGGTGGACTGGAATTAGTTTCAGTGCTATGACACTTCCTGAATCATCATGTTTTTGAAGCTCTAGAAGGGAAGTGAGGCAGTCGAAGGACTATTGAGCAGAGAAGGGGCACACTTCCTGGGGTGGGACAGACATGTGGGGAATGAGGGACTATAGACTAGTTGCAGTAGTTGGCACCTTGGACTGAGAAATTTTGTTGTCTATTAGACCATAGGTTGGCACTAGGAATCATTTTTCGCTGGTGGAGTTCGATCCCCAGATCAAGGGTGACCTGTTGCTAAAATATTATGAGCAACATCGTCTATGGATGGGAGGAACGTCTGAGTCACGGGCACAGTTGATGACTTTTTCTGAAAGATAAGTGTTCTTATGTGCTTGTATGTTACTGTGTGCTTCTTCATTTGTATTTGTTATGATTTATTACTTGGATAATGTTACATATTGTTTGTTATTTTTTTAATGATATATATTCTATAAGTATGATGTGAGTATTTAGCTTAGTATTTGTATACGTTGACTATGTTAGTTGATAAGTAACTTTTGTTAAGTTAGTCCTGGTAAATGGTCAAGAGCTTCCTAAGGGAGGCTAGAGGTATTGTGTGTGCGGAAAGTGGTTCATGTGCACAAGTGATTGGTTTCATTGTGTGCGTTGGAACGTAGTCTACGTGCTCAGGAAAGCAAGGCCTACAAACAGAATCAAAATAGTTATGTGTGTTGTGATATTCGGATGTTCCGTACGGCTATGCACGTAGTAGTGCTCGCATGTTTGGAGTGGTATTATGTTCTGTAATGTCATTGTGCTCAGCATGCTTAAACATATAGTTATATTTCAAGTTACTTTTGTTGTTATAATATGTATAAACGAAAGGGATTAAGGTGTGGTGTGAACCAGTTTGGGTTGTGCACACTTCCTCAAGTGATTCCACATAGTCTGAATGATAACTACGCATTAATTGTCTTGAGGTAATGTTACTCAGTAGTAAATAGGGGATGTTACTTGAGGTGTCAGACCTTAAGTGTGGATACTTTGTGTGACGTGGCCCAGCATGGGAAGTTGGGTACATTACAATTGCCAACATTTTCAGGAGATGGAGTAATGGACCCGAAATTTTTTTTAATATGTGTGAGATTCATCTGGTAGAACACGATGATGCAATGGTCATATTATTTATTCAGACAATGATAGGTCAAGCTTATGAATGGTACATGTCCCTGTTCTTTCAATCAATTTCATCTTTTGACAATTTAGAAATCATTTTTTTTACTATGTATGCCACTCCAATAGAATATCATACTCTGCTCACGCAATTCACCCAAATTTGTTTGAAAAAGTGTGAGAGGATTAGAGACTTCAATTTTCGATTTGTAAGAACACTTAATCAAATCCCAAAAGAAAAAAATCTAAATGCTCCAGTCATACTCGAATGTCACGAAAATGCAATTCCCTCGAATGTGAAATTTTCCATCAGGGTTACACAAATTGAGGACCTAAATGAAGTTATGTGTAAAGCTAAAGAAATGGAAGAAATTATGTTGGAAACAGATGTTGATCCCGATATCATTCTCAAGAAATTCCAAAGACAAATGGATACCCTTAGTATTGCAGATCAAGGAACAACAACTTCAAGGAAAAATGAAAATTAAAGAGCACGTAATACTGAAAATCGAGGAGTTGGTGGAGGGATCCTCCAAGGGGTAGTTCCTAATGTCATAAATGATCCAGTAACAATGCAAGAAACCAAACAAAGGAAGGAGGTAGCACAGATGAATCAAACTATCTGACAAATGCAAGATGATCTAATCATAGGTCGACCTTCTTTTGTTATCCAAATTTATTTTCCTTAGTCTCCATTTTAAAGAAATCATCTTGCTTTAGTTACATAAAAAAACTATTTCTCCTTAATCATCCCTCTCCCTTAAATTTATTTAATCAAATTTTCTCTGTCCCTCAATTATTATCCCCCCCAAATTTCACCTCTCTTACTATCACTTCAATTTCCCCCATTTTGCTATATGTTTTTGTTTTTGTTTTTTACCCTTTTTCTAACTTACTAATTAATCAATTTATCCCATAATCAATTTATCTAGTGTCCTTTATTCCCCACATTCAATTTCTCCCTTTCTACATGATTTATTTTCCCCAATTTTATTTCTCCTTTAAATAATCAATTTCTTAAATTATTAATTTTTCCATTAACCTTTGTTCTCCTTTGTGATTTCCCCCCCTTTTTTGCCCTAATCACAACAACTTTCTTTATTAATTTGTTTTATTTCCCTTACCAATGTTATTCATTAATTATTTTCTCCCTAATCACCTAGAGTATTTATCTTCCCTATTTAATTTTTCCTATCTATACATTATTTCTCATTGTTGATGCTTGAATCCGTAATGACCGAAACGACAACCTCATGAGGACATTAGCCCCCCTTTGTTTTTAGAGAGGTGGTTCTCCCTAACTACCAAGAGTGTTTTATCTTCCCTATTTAATTTTCCCTATCTATACGTTATTGCTCATTGTTGACGGTTGAATTCGTCGGGACTGAAACGACAACCTCATGAGGACATTAGTCCCCCTTCGTTTTTAGAGAGGTGGTTCTCCTCTTTGGCTAAAAGATATATCTTTGAATATCTTGGATTAGGGGGGAGTGCTAGGAACCAAACCACAAATATTTATTGCTTGGATTTCTATGAAAATGGTTCTTCAATAACCCAATAAGATATTTATGTGCAACAAAAGTCTTTTAATAAGAAAAGATTGAAGGAGGGCTTCAAACATCAAAATTAAAATGTGATTAGCATCACACACAATCTTCTTAATAATATATAAACGCATCCATATCTTCTTCATGAGAAATAGGAGAGAATGATTTTATCATCTCAAAGAATTTTAATAGAGTACTGCAATTAGTAATAAAAGAGCAATTGATAGGTCAACCTCAAATATCTCATACTTAAAACTCAAAGTTACAAGATACAGTCAAGATCAACCCCGAAGCAATTCTTTGTGGAGTTTATTCATGAGAAATGTTCCTCATTACAAAAAAATTGACAACCATGTATGTGGCTACAAATACTCCATGATCATTCAAGAAGAGTTTGTAGAATAATACAAGAAAAAACACTCAACAACTCAGTCTTGTGCCCAACTCTGAGATTCAAGCATAAAGCTATGAGAAGTGGTGTAGAAGAATAGAAAGAATGGAGAAGATGGAGACTTCTTTCTTTTGATCAGAAGCTTGATTGAGTATCCATGGTTGTACCTTCTTCTTCCTCTGATCTTATGTCCTGCCCTTTTCACAATACTGATTATTGGACCTTTTGATTAAGCCTCTCTTCTCTTTTTAAGAAGACATTTTCTAACTACTTGAGTAGTTAGGGTTTTCTTCCTCTCTTGAAATTTCCGTACAAGTTTCTTCTTGAAAAATTCCATTTAATTAGTGCCTCATTAATTCCCCATTAATGAAATTATGTCATCAATATATACATATCCAAAATGGGTCCCTTTCCTTTTTTTAATAAAATTTTTTAAACAAACTTTTATTTTCACAATTTAACAAATTTTTCATTTAAAACAGGAGGACTGTGTTTTAATTTTCTAGGAATAATAATCACATTTTTATCGATGTAAAACATTTCTAATGTGATCTTCATCATCTTATCTTTCCAACGATATAAATTTTTCGCAAATACATCATCCGGATCTCAAGATATGAGGTTGTGAAGTTGAGTTGTTACACAGGCCCATTAAAAATGCAATTGAATGATATTTTAATTTCTAAAAAAAATGTAACAACTTTCAGCACCTGAAACACTATACCACCATATTCTACATCGAAATACCTTTTCAAGGGTATAAATTTTGTGCGATTCTGACACCCGGAGCTCAAGTTATGGCCTCCGCAAGATCAACACTCAGCCATCGTCGATCAAAATTGATTGGCAAATCTCAGCCCTTGGATTGATTGTCGTGCTTCCCCTCAAAAAAAATGAATTTTTGGTTTAAAAGTATATCCCACATGCATTGGGATATTATATTCTTCATGATATATAATACTAAGTGTTTCATACACTTAGAAAGAAACACGAGAAGAAGATTATGGAGCATAAGGGGTTCAACCTCCTTAGAGAATTGTTGAATAAAATAATAATTTTTCAATCATGTCGTCATCCATCTCACGCCCAGTCACCAGGATGAGTCATCTAATAAGATGTCACAACAGGTCGAAAATTGGTTGGTTGTCACGTCATTCAATCATATTGTGTCATATGTCCCTCTTTGTATGTTTCCACGTGTAATGCTCTTATTGGATGCCATGTGTCATTCCTCCATAGCCCATCAAATAGTAATGTGCCATGTGGAAAATTATTATTCATTCACATTTTAAAGGTGAAAACTTCAAAAAGAGGTTAAATATGGGAGGATAAGGGATAAGGGAGTGGAGAGGGTGGAGAGATGAGAAGAAGGGTAGGAGTGGAGAAAGGGTGGGAGTAATTTGTAGGTGGCAGAGAGCTAAGGGTGATGTGTAGATAGTGGGTTGGTGGATGAGGGAGTGTAAGTAGGTGAGGGGATGTATGAGTCCAAAAACCCGCGAACTCGTGAACCTGTGAACACTAAAATATGACTAAGTATGGAAAGAGAGATGTTGAGTGAAAATTCTAAGTATGATAGCATTGTAATATAGGAGAGGGAAGGAGAACATGATACTTAAAAAGATTCTTCAAAATCAAACCTCTAGACAAGATCTTCAGTAACTTAGGCATACAGAAACATATTTCTGATCTGAAAAATGTGTGGTGAAGATGAGGCTGAGGGCTACAGAATGAACCTATAAAATTTCAAAAATGTCTTCTTTTGATATCAAGGTTTTTGTGGATCCAAAGCGGAAAAATATAGGTGACCAAATTTTGATCAACAACTGGCTCCAACTACGGGACAGTGACCCCTAGTGGGTTACTGAGAATACCAGAATCTCAAGACCAACTGCTTTCTCCATTGGGTTATGGATTCATCTTCAAAATGAACTCTTATAATTCTTCTTCTTTCATGGATTTATTTTCAAACTTTAATACAAAGACTGTCTTATTATGCAAAATTGAACTGAAGAAATAAATATATACATACATGATCTACCTACCCTAACTTACTTGAAAGAAAGGGGCACCTTAGGTGTAGGCAGATTTTCAATGGAGTCATTCAAGCATTAATTTGATTTGTGGAATGAACTCCAAAATTCTGAAATATGTTGGGACTTGTACCAATGAGTCAGGGGCACTCTCAATATGTATTGGAGAAAAATTATACCAAGTATGGTGAATATTTGATTGTGTTGTTTGGCCAACAATGCTCTCGAACCTTAATTCAATAAAATCAATTCTTGGCTGAGGATTTTTCGACATAAGAATGCATTCATCCTTTTCTTTATTTACAACCTCTTCTATGGTTCTTGATTCATCAAAAATCTCTTGAAAATGTTCTTCTTTCTTGTAAAGGTGATCTTGTTCATCATTGTTTTCAAGATTCATTTCTTCCATCAATTCTTCTTGCTGCAAGTTCTCTTGTGATGTTTCATCATTTATTACAAGGCTGAAATCCTTTTGTGTATTTGGTGGAGGCTCCTCAATATCATTTTCAAATTTGCTGCTCGAAATGTCTTCATATGGAGTATATAGGAGACTGAAATTTTCTTCTTGTAACTTGGAATTTTCATCTTCCTTTTCAGCAACATGACTTGACTTAGAAATTTTATCCACTCTTTAATTAAATTCATCTTTAAGATTGGTGACTTCTTCATCTTTCTTCCATATGGGAGAGGATGGGTGGGAAGAAACATTTAAAACATCAACAAAAACATATGAATGCGCTTTTTGGATGAACTTTTCTGCAAATGAATCTTCTAACACATCCCATCTAGTAATGGAGTTAGGCATTAATGAACTATACCATTCAAGAGCATCCTCTCATAGAGTTTGTAGGAATAATCTACATGTAACATTGTTTTCTGTGAAGTTGAAATCACGACATGTACCTTTAAAATTAATCAAGTGTTGCTCTGCATCTTATGAAGCATGCCTAAAGAATGTAGAAAAACTTTCAATAGGAATATTGGGCATTTGAAAGTCTATTTCTGATAGATTTAAAGGGGTATTGTGAAATCACCTCCTTCTTTCAGTATTTCTCTCTTTTGTTGAGTCTTGCAAAGCCATTGATGGGCTTGATGAAAAATATAAAGAAGCATTATGACATGAATGAAACCCTTCATTTTAAATGTTTTCAATGGAGTTTCTAGGGAGTTCATTCTCCCGAATCTTTGGTGCTTCTCATTTCTTTTTGAAATTACAAAAAATGTGAGCCATGCTTAAAATAAGCAGCAATTTTCTTGAATTTTCTTCTCAAAACTTTGAGCCATGGAGATTTATGGTTCCTCAAATATCTTGAAAATAAATCGTTCCCCAGTGGAGTCGCCAAAAATGTTGACGCTTGAATCCGTCAGGACCAAAACGACAACCTCGTGAGGGCATTAGTCCCCCTTCGTTTTTAGAGAGGTGGCTCTCCTTCCCTTTTCACAATATCGATTATTGGACCTTTTGATGATGTATCTCTTCTCTTTTTAAGAAAACATTTTCTAACTACTTGAGTAGTTAGGATTTTCTTCCTCTCTTGAAATTCTCGTACAATTTTCTTCTTGAAACATTCCATTTAATTAGTGTCTCATAAATTCCTCATTAATGAAATTATATCATCAATATATACATATCTAAAATGGGTCCCTTTCAATTCTAATAAAAGTTTTCAAATAAACTTTTATTTTTACAATTTAACAAATTTCCCATTTAAAATAAGAGAATTGTGTTTTAATTTTCTAGGAATTATAATCAGATTTTTAGCCATGTAAATCACTCATTATGTGATCTTTGTCTTCTTATATTTCCAACGATATAAAGTTTGTGCAAATCTGTCGCCCAGATCTCAAGATATGAGGTCATGAAGATGAGTTGTCACACATGCCCATTAAAAATGCAATTGACTGCTATTTTAATTTCTGAGAAACATGTATCACCTTTCAACACCTAAAACCTATACCACCATATTCTACATTGAAATACCTTTCCAAATGTATAATGTTTTCATGATTCTGACACTTGGATCTCAAGTTATGGCCTCCGCAAGATCAACGCTCAACCACCGTCGATCAAAATTGATGTGCAAATCTCAGCCCTTGGATTGATTTTCGTGCTTCCCTTCATAAAATTTGACTTTTTTGTTTAAAAATCTATCCCAAATGCATTGGGATATTAAATTCTTCCTGATATATAATACTAAGTGTTTCATACACTTAGCAAGAAACACGAGAAGAAGATTATGGAGCATAAGGGGTTCGACCTCCTTAGAAAATTGTTGAATAAAATAATAATTTTTTAATCCTATCGTCATCCACCTTATGCCCAGTCACCAGGATGAGTCATCCAATAGGATGTCACCACATGTCAGAAATTGGTTGGTTGTCACATCATTAAATCAAATCGCGTCATATGTCCCTCTTTGTATGTTTCCATGTGTAATGCTCTTATTGGATGCCATGTGTCTTTCCTCCATAGCCCGCCAAATAGTAATGTGCCATGTGGAAGATTATTATTGGTTCACATTTTAAGGGTGAAAACTTCAAAAAGAGGTTAAGTATGGGAGGATAAAGGATAAGGGAGTGGAGAGGGTGGAGAGATAAGGAAAAGGGTAGGAATGGAGAAAGGGGTGGGAGTAATTTTTAGGTGGCGGAGGGCTATGGGTGATGTGTAGATAGTGGGTTGGTGGATGAGGGTGTGTAAATAGGTGAGGGGATGTATGATTCCACCAACCTTTGAACCCGCGAACACTAAAATATGACTAATTATGGAAAGAGATATGTTGCCTAAAAATTCTATCCTAGCATTGTAATATAGGAGAGGAGAGGAGAAAGTGATACTTAAAAAGATTTTTCAAAATCGGACCTCTAGAAAAGATATTGAGTAACTTAGGCATACATAAACAGATTTATGATCCTAAAAATGTGTGGCAAATCTGAGACTGAGTGCTGCAAAATGAACTTATAAAAGTCCAAAAATGTCTTCTTTTGATATCAATGTTTTTGTGGATCCAAAAGTGGGAGAATATAGGTGACCAAATTTTGGTCAACAACTGGCTCCAACTACGAGACAGTGACCCCTGTGGGTTACTAAGAACACCAGAATCTCAAGATCAGTTGCCTTCTCCATTGGGCTATGGATTCATCTTCAAAATGAACTCTTATAATTCTTCTTCTTTCATGGAGTTATCTTCAAACTTCAATACAAAGATTGTCTTATTATGCAAAATTGAACTAAAGAAACAAGATATAAACATACATGATCTACCTACCCTAACTTACTTGAAAGAAAGGGGCACCTTAGGTGTAGGCAAATTTCTAATGGAGTCATTCAAACATTGATCCAATTTGTGGAATGAACCCCAAAATTCAGATATATGTTGGGACTTGTACCAATGAGTCAGGGGCACTCTCAATATGTACTAGAGAAAAATTATACCAAGTATGGTGAGGATTTGATTGCGTTGTTTGGCCAACAATGCTCTGGAACCATAATTCAATAAATCAATTCTTGGTTGAGGAGTTTTTGACATAAGAATGCATTCATCCTTTTCTTTATTTACAACCTCTTCCATGGTTCTTGATTCATCAAAAATCTCTTGAAGATATTTTTCTTTCTTGTAAAGGTGATATTATTCATCATTCTTTTCAAGGTCCATTTCTTCCATCAATTCTTCTTGTTGCAAGGTCTCTTGTGATGTTTCATCATTTATTACAAGGCTCAAATCTTCTTGTGTATTTGGTGGAGGCTCCTCAATTTCATTTTCAAATTTGTTGCTTGAAATGTCTTCATATGGAGTATATAGGAGACTAAAATTTTATTCTTGTAATTTGAAATTTTCATCTTCCTTTTTAGAAAAATGACTTGACTTAGAAATTTCATCCACTCTTTGATTAGATTCTTCTTTAAAATTGGTGACTTTGTCATCTTGCTTCCATATGGGAAAGGATGGGTAGGAAGCAACATTTAAAACATCAACAAAAACATATGAATGCGCTTTTGGGATGAACTTTTCCGCAAATGAATCTTCTAACACATCCCAACTAGTAATGGAGTTAGGAATGAATGAACTATACCATTCAAGAGCATCCCCTAGTAGATTTTGCAGGAATAATCTACATGTAACATTGTCTTTAGTGAGGTTAAAATCACAACATGTACCTTTAAATTAATCAAGTGTTGTTCTGCATCTTTTGAAGCATGCCCAAAGAATGTAGAAAAAAATTAAATAGGAATATTGGGCAGTTAAAAGTCTATTTCTGGTAGATTTAAAGGGGTATTATGAAATCACCTCCTACTTTGAGTATTTCTCTCTTTTGTTGAGTCTTGCAAAGCCATTGATGGGCTTAATGAAGAATATAAAGAAGCATTATGACATGAATGAAATCCTTCATTTTGAATTTTTTCAATGGAGTTTCCGGGAAGTTCATTCTCCCAAAACTTTGGTGCTTCTCATTTATTTTTGAAATTACAAGAAAGGTGAGCCATGCTTAAAATAAGCAACAATTTTCTTGAATTTTCTTCTCAAAACTTTGAGCCATGGAGATTTCTAGTTCCTAAAATATCTTGAAAATAAATTGTTCCCTGGTGGACTCGCCAAAAATGTTGACGCTTGAATTCTGTAGGACCAAAATGACATCATGAGGACATTAGTCCCCCTTCGTTTTTAGAGAGGCGGTTCTCCTCTTTGGCTAAAAGATATATCTTTGAATATCTTGGATTAGGGGGGAGTGCTAGGAAGCAAACACCAAATATTTATTGCTTGGATTTATATAAAAATGGTTCTTCAATAACCCAATATGATCTTTATGTGCAACAAAAGTATTTTAATAAGAAAAGATTGAAGGAGGGCTTCAAACATCAGAATTAAAATGTGATCAACATCACACACAATCTTCTTAATAATATATAAACGCATCCATATCTTCTTCATGAGAAATAGGACAGAATGATTTTATCATCTCAAAGAATTTTAATAGAGTACTCCAATTAGTAATTAAAAAGAAATTCATAGGTCAACCTCAAATGTCTCATACTTATAACTCAAATTTACAAGATACAGTCAAGATCAACCCCGAAGAAATTGTTTGTGGAGTTTATTCATGAGAAATGTTCTTCATTACCAAAAATTTGATAGCCATGTATGCGATTGTAAATACTCCAAGATCATACAAAAAAAGTTTGTAGAAGAATACAAGGAAAAACACTTTATAACTCAGCCTTGTGCCCAACTCTAAGATTCAAGCACAAAGCTACGAGAAGTGGTGTAAAAGAATAGAAAGAATGGAGAATATGGAGACTTCTTTCTTTCGATCAGAAGCTTGGTTGAGTATCCATGGTTGTACCTTCTTCTTCCTCTGAGCTTCTTCCCTACCCTTTTCACAATACTGATTATTGGACCTTTTGATGAAGCCTCTCTTCTCTTTTTAAGAAGACATTTTCTAACTACAAGAGTAGTAGGGTTTTCTTCCTCTCTTGAAATTCCCGTACAAGTTTCTTCTTGAAACATTCCATTTAATTAGTGCCTCATTAATTTATCATTAATGAAATTATATCATCAATATATACATATCTAAAATGGGTCCCATCTTTTTTTTAATAAAAGTTTTTAAATAAACTTTTATTTTCACAATTTAACAAATTTCTCATTTAAAATAGGAGGACTGTGTTTTAATTTTTTGGAAATAATAATCACATTTTTTGCCATGGAAATCAATTCTTATGTGATATTCATCGTCTTATCCTTCCAACGATATAAAGTTTGCGCAAATTTGTCGCCCAGATCTCAATATATGAGGTCATGAATTTGAGTTTTCAAGCAGGCCCATTAAAAATGCAATTGACTGATATTTTAATTTCTGAGAAAAATGTATCCACTTTCAGCACCTAAAACCTATACCACCATATTCTACATCGAAATATATTTCCAACAGTATATATTTTGTGTGATTCCGACAGCCAGAGCTCAAGTTATGGCCTTTGCAAGATCAACGCTTAGCCACCGTTGATCAAAATTGATGGGCAAATCTCATCCCTTGGGTTGATTTTCGTGCTTCCCTTCATAAAATTTGACTTTTTGGTTTAAAATGTTATCCCACATGGATTGGAATATTATATTCTTCATAATATATAATACTAAGTGTTTTATACACTTAGCAAGAAACACAATAAGAAGATTATGGAGCATAAGGGGTTCGACCTCCTTAGAAAATTGTTGAATAAAATAAAAATTGTGTAATCATGTCGTTGTCCACCTCACACCGAGTCACCAGGATAAGTCATCCAATAAGATGTTGCCACATGTCAAAAATTGGTTGGCTATCACATCATTCAATCAAATCACGTCATATGTCCCTCTTTGTATGTTTCCATGTGTCATGCTCTTATTGGATGCTATGTGTCATTCCTCCATAGCCCGCAAAATAGTAATGTGCCATGTGGAAAATTATTATCGGTTCACATTTTAAAGGTGAAAAATTCAAAAAGAGGTTAATTATGGGAGGATAAGAGATAAGGGAGTGGAGAGGGTGGAGAGATAAGGAGAAGGGTAGGAGTGGAGAAAGGGGTGGGAGTAATTTGTAGGTGGTGGAGGGCTAAGGGTGATGTGTAGACAGTGGGTTGGCGGATGAGGGAGTGTAAAGAGGTGGGGGGATGTATGAGTCCACCAACCCGTGAAGCCGTGAACATTAAAATATGACTAATTATGGAAAGAGAGATGTTGGGTGAAAATTCTAAGTATGAAAGCATTGTAATATAGGAGAGGAGAGGAGAACATGATACTTAAAAAGATTCTTCAAAATTGGACCTCTAGACAAGATCTTGAGTAACTTAGGAATACAGAAAAAAAATTCTTATCCGAAAAATGTGTGGCGAAGTTGAAACTGAGGGTTGTAGAATGAACCTATAAAAGTTCAAAAATTTCTTCTTTTTATATCAATTTTTGTGGATCCAAAAGTGGCAAAATATAGGTGACTGGATTTTGGTCAACAATTGGCTTCAACTATAGGACAGTGACCCCATGTGGGTTACTCAGAACACTAGAATCTCAAGATCGACTTCCTTCTCCATTGGGATATGGAGACATCTTCAAAATGAACTCTTATAATTGTTCTTCTTCCATGGAGTTATCTTCAAACTTAAATACAAAGACTGCCTTATTATGAAAAATTGAACAGAAGAAACAAAATATATACATACATGATCTACCTACCCTAACTTGAAATAAAGGGGCACCTTAGGTGTAGTCAAATTTCCAATGGAGTCATTCAAGCATTGATCTGATTTGTGGAATGAACTCCAAAATTATGAGATATTTTGGGACTTGTACCATTGAGTCAGGGGCACTCTCAATATGTACTGGAGAAACATTATACCAAGTATGGTGAAGATTTGATTGTGTTCTTTGGCCAACAATGCTCTGGAACCATAATTCAATAAAATCAATTATTGGTTGAGTTTTCGACATAAGAATGCATTCATCATTTTCTTTATTTACAACCTCTTCCATGGTTCTTGTTTCATCAAAAATCTCTTGAAAATATTCTTCTTTCTTGTAAAGGTGATCTTGTTCATCATTCTTTTCAAGCTTCATTTATTCCATCAATTCTTCTTGTTGCAAGTTCTCTTGTGATGTTTCATCATTTATTACAAGGCTGAAATATTCTTGTGTATTTGGTGGAGGCTCCTCAATCTCATTTTCAAATTTGTTGCTCGAAATGTCTTCATATGGAGTATCTAGGAGACTAAAATTTTCTTCTTGTAATTTCGAATTTTCATCTTCCTTTTTAGCAACATGACTTGGCTTAGAAATTTCATCTACTCTTTGATTAGATTCTTCTTTAA
Source organism: Picea engelmannii (assembly GCA_009831015.1). NCBI lineage: Eukaryota > Viridiplantae > Streptophyta > Pinopsida > Pinales > Pinaceae > Picea > Picea engelmannii. The sequence continues at coordinate 511,396 of ML785177.1, forward strand.
AATTGGTGACTTTGTCATCTTTCTTCCATATGGGAGAGGATGGGTGGGAAGCAACATTTAAAACATCAGCAAAAACATATGAATGCGCTTTTGGGATGAACTTTTCTGCAAATGAACCTTCTAACACATCCCAGCTAGTAATGGATTTAGGCATTAATGAGCTATACCATTCAAGAGCATCCTCTCATAAAGTTTGTCGGAATAATCTACATGTAACATTGTCTTCAGTGAGGTTGAAATAACAGCATGTACCTTTAAAATTAATCAAGTGTTTATCTGCATCTTCTGAAGGATGCCCAAAGAATGTAGAAAAAATTTCAATAGGAATATTGGGCATTTCAAAGTCTATTTCTGGTATATTTAAAGGGGTATTATGAAATCGCCTCCTTCTTTGAGTATTTCTCTCTTTTGTTGAGTCTTGCAAAGCCATTGATGGGCTTGATGAAGAATATAAAGAAGCATTATGACATGAATGAAACCTTTCATTTTGATTTTTTTCGATGGAGTTTCCAGGGAGTTCATTCTCCTGAATCTTTGGTGCTTCTCGTTTCTTTTTGAAATTACAAAAAAGGTGAGCCATACTTAAAATAAGCAGCAATTTTCTTGAATTTTCTTCTCGAAACTTTGAGCCATGGATATTTATATTTCCTCAAATATCTTGAAAATAAATCGTTCCCCAGTGGAGTCGCCAAAAATGTTGACGCTTGAATCCATCAGGACCGAAACGACAACCTCATGAGGACATTAGTCCCCCTTCATTTTTAGAGAGGTGGTTCTCCTCTTTGACTAAAAGATATATCTTTGAATATCTTGGATTAGGGGGGAGTGTTAGGAACCAAACCCCAAATCTTTATAGCTTGTATTTATATGAAAAAATATCTTCATTAAACCAATATAATCTTTATGTGCAACAAAAGTCTTTTAATAGGAAAAGATCGAAGGAGGGCTTCAAAAATCAAAATTAAAATGTGATTAGCATCACACACAATATTCTTAATAATATATAAACACATCCATATCTTCTTCATGAGAAATAGGAGAGAATGATTTGATCATCTCAAAGAATTTTAATAGTTTACTGCAATTAGTAATAAATGAGAAATTGATAGGTCAACCTCGTGTTGATATTATGGTAGTTGCGGGAGGTATTAACCTCCAGGTGTAACCCTGACAAGAATAGAATATTCCAGGAAGCAAGAAGAAACCCTAAAGCATTGGACATAACCCTAGAAGACAAGTCGGCTAAAGGAAATATTTATTATTGTGTTTTTATCCTCCAGAATGAGAAGTCGGCCCATACAACTAAGGAGGAGCAGTATAAATACAGGATGTTAGAGCTCATTTGGACACACAGCGCTCACAACTGCATAAATTTAGTTATGCGCAAGTCCGGAGACTAGCTGCAACTACAGCTACTTCAACTTGTATTTTTGGTTTCAGTCTTGGACTCTCTCTTGGTTATGGTTTGGGACTTTTTTCTTGGTATGCTAACTCTAGAGAGTGATATGCTACCTTGATTGGCTATTAGGCCTAGGTTTTGCCTACGGAATTATTCTCTGTCAAGGTTAAGGTGCTCGGGGGTGGCTTCGACCTATGGTTGGGCGAAAATATTGCTATATTGTCTATGGTTAAACGAGCACACCTATTATTTAGAAAAGGTTATGGGCCCACACTATCTTCAAACAGTCTAACCTATGGAAGATAGATTCGGAGGATTTTCTCAGTTATAGTTGCAGTTGCAGTCAAAGTTTTTGTTGCAGCAACAAAACCCTAACCCTCTTGTTAAGGCACCTTAAGTGAAGAGCATGACCTAATTTCTGGACAACCTAGTGCACCTTAGCCTAGTGCACCTCTTGGTACCCTCGGTAAGCTAAGACATCAAGTTTGAGTTTTTGGTCAAAGTCAAAGGTTGACCAATTCAAAGCAGTCATGACTTACGCTATGAAGTCAGAAAACAAGTTAGAAGGGGCTTCTAACTTCATAGCATGGAAGACAAGGATTGATCTCATCCTTGCCAAAGATAAAGTGTTGGATATCCTGAAAGGAAAGATCGTGGAACCACAGTTTGAAAAAGGAAAAGAGAAGGAACCTCAGAACGTCGCAGTTATGGAGAAGTTCAAGAACAATGATATCAATTCCATGAGTATCATAGTGGACTCTTTAAAAGACCACTTGATACCCTACATCTCTCATATTGACTCATCTAAGAAGATGTACGATGCCCTCACTAACCTCGTCTCAGTCAGAAACACTGGAAAAGTAATGAGTCTAAAGAATGAGCTATGTGACATGAAAATGAATGATGATGATAGCATGACATCATACTTGGTAAGAATGTCTCAATTAAGAGATCAACTACAAACTATTGAAGAAATCATTTCAGAAAATGAACTGGTAAATATAGTACTCAATGTCCTTCCCAAGGCATGGGATGCATTTGTCGTAAGCATGAACACAAGAAAGGAGTATCCCAAATTTGAAGAACTTTGGACTTGTTGTGCATAAGAAGAATCAAGGATTAGCGCAAAAGAGAAATCCCAAAAAAAATACGATGATCAAGATTTCACAACAAAGTTCAAGAATTTTAGGAATAAGAAGAAGTTTGGCTCAAGGAAGAAACCAAATCAAGAAAAGGGTATGTCAAAGATACAATGCTTCAACTATCGAAAATATGGTCACTATAGAAACCACTTTCCTAAGTTAAAGGAAGGAAACAGATGAAGCAACATTTGTCGAAGAAAGGGAACCCTCAAAGAAAGTCAAGCAGGATAAAACAAACTTCTTCTTCTAAGTCAAGGTAACAATATTCTTCAAATCTCTTGTATATATCATGTTTACATAGTTTTTGTACATATCATGTATATTTATTTCTTAGAAGAAAATATGTTCAAGGGAAACAATACCTATGGAAGAATAAAAGGATAAGGATTGTTATTACGATTACTACAAGTCAAGCAATACATATGAAAAGATGAAGTATGTTGACAATATTTGGTAACAATTCCTCTCGAAGCTATTATACAAGTAACAACTGCTAGATAAGCTGAAATCAGAATCAAACCTGAAGAGACCTAGAAGAAGTCAAAATAGAGGAAATTAGAAAAAGACTTTCGACACCTTTCAAAAGCAAATAAGAATGCAAACAGAAGCATGGAATATCTTAGATGGAGGGAGATGATTACATAATTCCAAAAGAAGAGCATGAATTCATGCATGAAGCAAAGATTAGGAGGGAGCTAATACTAAATAATATGATCCATTGAGGATTATGAAGTATATATCCATGTTCCCATTGAAAGTAGCAGCCATGAAAAGCAACATGTGTTCATTTTGACTTTAGAAGAAGTCTTCATAAAAAAGAAGCCTTAAAGTATCCTTGCTTGTCCATCTACATCCATGATCCTATGATAAATGGAAGAAGTTGGAATCTTTGGGGTATGGAATCTATAGAAGACTCCATGAACCCAAGAGCTAAAGAGAAACATGAGGAAGGACATGAAAATTCCAAGAAAGAAAGAAAAATTCAGAACAACCAGTTATTATACCTGTTATCCCCGATTTCTAGGGATAACTAGGAGATCATGTCTCGAGGCCCACATGTCCTAGACATGGAGTACCGAGAGCAGGATTGACCTAAGCATGGCCCTGGAGGACCCATCTTTCTTCTCCTTCATCAGACTTGTCTTGTCAGCAGCAGCAGCGTCCATCACCTTCGGCTTGGACTTGTATCGGAGAAGACTCTTGCTCCATGAGGTAATTGGTCCAGGTATCATATTATGTGTCATTTTTTATCATTATAACCTTTAGATATATGCATCAAATCCCTTTTATTTCTGACGACTGCTTGGATCTTACATTGACCCACTTGACCATGGTTGGGGGAACTGGCAGGGTGTCCTAGCAAGCTTGTACCCATAGGTTTTGGTTTGCCACCGGGGGGATTTCTGAAGAGCCATCGTCCACTCCCATCATATCATCACTTTTACATCTTATCTCCCACTCATCTCCCCCATTCCCCTAGTCCGGGCATTAGGATGATCTGTTTGTGGGGTTGCACCTTATCTCGTGGGAAGAAGGGGCTAAAGGCCTCGCCTAGGGATCCCCGAGAAGGCAATATAAAGCCTCTCAGTAAGAAATAAGAGGGACCCGAAGAAAAATAACAAAACAAGACCTAGCCAAGAGGATAGGGGGTCTCATCACGAGCCAGCCTATTATGTTCATGGGTACCTAGTAGTATGACATTTCCATTATCTGGTTACCATGCTAGGGCAGTGACCTTTGGTTGTATGGCCAAGGGAAAGGGGGTCTCATCACGAGTCAGCATTATCATCTCTGTGAAAGTACTTGTGGGTAACACTGTCATCTCTGGTCACCACGCCAAGGGAGTGTCCTCTAGTTAGACCTTGAAATAAATAAGAAAAAGCAATAAAGAAAAGAAAGAATAAAGGCAATAAAGGGCTTGAAAAGAATTACATCCATGATGGGTACATCTCGCCTTCTACAAAGGCACCCACAGGTAATATCATACATCCTTGTCTTTCACTCTACCCGTATGTCTGGACATCCCTTGACCACATCACCTTGTTTTACATGGTTTGGACGATACCCCTTGGAGACTTTCCTTTCCTTATGGATACTGGCCCAATAAGGTATTTTGTCTTTTTCTTTGGCTTTGTATTGTAGGTCTTTGTAATATCTTTGAGCTATTGAATGACATATCAGGGTTTTTATGCATATGTTTGATAACATTAATGATGAAACATGATTGACATTGTTATGATCCCTGTGACTAATGAGCCCATGGAGAGCGAATTTTTTCATGTGCAGGACCATGCTCGATGGACAGGTACCAGTTGAACCGGTACACATGGGGAGATGATTAGTTCAGACCTACATGGGGCTGAAGAGCCCATCAGATGGTTGTTGGGACCCCATTAGGGGTAGAGACAGGACAGTGATTGGTCAAGCCTTTGCGCATGAGAAGAAGAAGGACGTTCCATCCAGGACACTTTGGATGAACCCAGCCCAGGGGGGTTGACCCACTTCAGATGGAACGTTTTCCCTTTGATGGCCAGGACGTCACCCAGGAGGCCTTGACGTCACCTTGAGCGTGTGGCAGTTTGACAGGATGGCTAGCACGTGTGGCAGCTTGGAGGAGCCCAGGAAAGGCTAACGTTTGACTTATGGATGCTGGACTAGCCACAAAAGGGCCTAATGTCTCCCTCAGGAGGGCTTGACGTCTCATCTTTTGCTCATTTAGGGTTTTAGAATAATGTAAAAACAATATGATATTGGTTTGTAGCCTTGTCGGCTATTTTTAATGACCTAATTTTTATTAGAGGTCATGATACATTATATATTGAGGATTTATTCCCTCATTTTCACAAAACAACATAACTGACTCTCTTGTGAGGTCTGATTTTTGCGCCCTACTTGGGTATTTGGTCTTTTAAAGTGAGGTGCACTTGTTGATGGAAGGATTTTCTTGGCATGTTTGGCATTTCTCTTGAAGGAAGGTTTACAACTAGGGTTTGCATATGCTTTTCATCATGATATGTAAGTGTTTTTCTTGCAAAACTTCTTGATTGAATGGTTGTAGGTTTATATTCTTGCATTTACTTATAAATTTGCTGATTTTAAAACCCTAGGTGACAAGCACACAAGTAGGTTCTTGTTTCATGTCCCCTTAGAGAGAAATATTTAGCCATTGAAGAAGGAAAGAAGAGCCTAGCCTTTGCTACACTCTTTTCACTTCTTCCCCTTGTGCTAGCTGTGTTTTTAAAGGTTAAAAAGGAGGTGACATCCCAGGCCTAGGTTATCTATACCTAGGGTCGTCCATCTTCTAGGGTTTGGTGATAGAGCCTTGCCATTGCAACACTCTCCCTCACCCCACTCTCTTGTTTTAGCTTATATTTTATGCTAGCCATTTTTCCAAGTTTGACCTAAAGAAGGAGGAAAGAGCACGAGGCCTTGCTTAAGCAACATCGGAGTGAGCCTTTTTCCCCTAGGGTTTTGATTCTAGGGCCCTACCATTGCAGCACTCTAGAACCCTTCCCTCTTGTCTTTAGCCTCTCATTCCTTCAACCTTGCATCCTCTCCTTAATTGACTCCATCTACCCTTAGGAAATGATCTTAGACACACAACGTTGAAGTGATAGTGCTCAAACAAACTCTCAAAACTATTAAATTTGAAACCCTAACTAGGCTGACGTCACACTTGGTTATTCCATCTTGACACAACAAATTTTGATGATAAGCAATTAGATGATGGTTGAAATCATTTATTGAGTGAATGACTAATTAAATACATTGTTAGCCACATCATCTGAATAGTTATTGATGAATTGATACTTTTCCATTGCTATATTGATAAAACATTGATCTCATTAATATCTGTTGTTTCACATTTCTTATATATTGATGTCAGATAGTTACATGAGGTACTAACCCACTGAATTATAGCATGCATATATTCTTTTTCTATTCTCTTGTTTCGGGCAGGTGTTCTCATTTGGGCATACACTTCATTTATTGGCTGATTAGCCCGACTATCTGATCTTGGTGGTAACCTGTGAAGAGGAACTTTAAACTTGACCTGTATATCTTTGCCTCTTCAAAACCCCAGGTTACCGGGGACGTCTCCCATGGGATAACCTCCCTAAATAGAAAGAACCTCCCCATTGAGGTGACATTGGGTGGGGTAGGTTCATGTTACGCCAGTTTGGCCTCTATCCTTTAGCCATTTGACCTAGCTACAAACTGTGCGATAACATTTTGTCGTCGTTGCCAGGGAACACTGAGTCAATCTTCCTCAAACGAAAAACCTTTTCGGTAAGCCTTGCCTTAGAGACCTTTTCTTACAAGCTTACCTGGCGACTCCACTAGGGTGTTTTTCCCCTTTTCTTTGATAGTTTCAAGTAAACTATCTGGCGACTCCACAAACTAGAAGGAGATTCAACAATCCTCCATTGTCTTTCAGAAGGAAGCCTCCCCTAAATTCTCTTGTTGTCAAATCACTTTTTGGGAAAAGCCTTCCTTTAAGAATCATGTCTACCTCTCAGACCACTACAACAAACCCAGTCAACAATCAAAGACAATGGTCATCTACCCTTTTCAGGCCGTTAGACATGTCATCCATACCTGGCTATCCTAGGCAAATGCCACCCAAGTATGAGAAGTGGTTGCCTAAGTTTAGCGGTACTAATGCCATCAGTGCCGAAGAGCATATGAGTAACTTTTGGGCATTCTTTCAGCTTCACCCCATCAGTGATGATGCTGAATATTTGGTCATGAAGTTATTCTTCGCTACTCGTTATGATGCCTCAAGGCGTTGGTACCTCAGCCTTCCTGATGGAAGCATCAAGACCATGGATAGACTTGAAGAGGCCTTTCTAAAAAGATTTAGTATCAAAGAAGACCCCAATATGCTTCTCACACGACTGAATAGCCTTGCTAAATATGAGAATGAGTCCATTCGGGAATTTCACACCAGATTCAAGACATTGCTACAAAGAATTCTCACAAACCATCACCCGAAAGATGACTACCTTGTTCATATTTATACCAGATCTTTCAATGGCCAACTAGGGTATCTTCTTAGAGACAAAAACCCACAATCCATTCAAGAAGCCCAAGAGCTCGCCACTAAGATAGAAGGGAACCTCCTTTCATCTAAGATTGAGCCCTTTGCTAACCCAAGTGGGAGAATAGAAACCAAGCAGAAAATAGTACACAATGTTGAGCCTACTTCAGATCTCTGCACCAATATCAACAAATTACAAGCCTCCATGGATGGCATCATAAAGACTCGGGAAGAAATGATGAGCCAAATTGTCAGACTTGAAAAATCTCAGATCCAAGCACCTAGGCCTCCGTTCAAAGGGAAATTCCAGAAAGGGAACCAATTTTACAAACCAAAGAATGAAAATGAAGTTCCAAATACCTTGGCCCCCACAAACGTTGTTGATGAAAATCCTTGGTGCCTGGAGTGCAGTGAAGCACATTGGGAGCATGAATGTCCTTACAACGTCGGCCAACAACAAGTCAATAACATGGACTGCTTCATGAACTTTCCTCAGATAAATATCATAGATATAGAACATCAACAAGCCGTGAGGGAAGCAGCCAGAGCAGCAAGAATGGCAGTGATAAACAACTTGGACCAGAAATCACGAGAAAAGCTAAGGAAGCAGGAAGTTCAGGTATACAGAAGGAAGAATCTGAAACCACTGCCTCTTGAGGTGCTTCTTCCTAGGACATCCAAGACTGGTAAGGTTGACCTTAACTTTGACTTTGAAGGGGTGTTATCAAAGATGCATGTGAATGTTCCCCTAAGAGAAGCAATCAAGATCCCATCCATCAAAGAACGCTTTGATACCTTCTTTTTGGGATCAGATGAACCTATGGACCCCCCTATCATGTTGCAAGCTGACCATTTCAGGGTCCAATATGGTGAAAACCCTCCCTTCTTCATGACTTTGACGATGAACAACAAATATCTTAACAATTGCATGCTAGATACAGGTGTTGGTGCTAACATTATGTCTCTTAAAGTCATGCAACAAATGGGTTTGAAGGTCACTAGGCCTTACAGGAATGTGTGTGGTTTCGAGTCTAAAGCAATACCCACACATGGGGTTGTTGAAAATGTTGAAGTGCACTTAAAAGAATACCCCGAGAAGATAGTCCACATTGACATCATAGTGGTTGATGTCCCAGATGTGTGGGGAATGTTGCTATCTAGGAAGTTTGGTGCAATGATAGGCGGTTCCCTTGAGATGGATCTTACCTTTTTGTGATTACCTCTGAAATATGGAACGATGGGACGTCTACTTAATGTGCCAATAACTGGGGACCATGTGCAAGATATTGTTCATCTTGCCAAAAATGATAAAACGCAGGACGATATGATACAAACTCTTCATAAATATTCTTCGGAAGACATGCCCTTTGCAACAAAAGAAGACTTTGATCAGATTGAATGGCCCAAGAAAGAAGAATACCAACAAGTCCTAGATGAATTCAAGAACAAAGAAGTTGGGACAGTGAAAATACTAAAGAAAAATGAAGATGATGTACAAATCCGCCCGTCTCAACAAGAAGTCTTCACAGCAAAAGCCCACCCACCTCCCTCAGTACAATACACCAGGATTGTTCAGGGAATGACCAAATACAAAGTCGGAAAGTATAAGGATGGAGATATGGTATGGATGTGGGACACTCAGAAAGGAGAGCCAACCAATGTAAAAGGAAGCACGCAGTCATGGCTCGAACCCTTCAAAGTTGGAATGGAATCAGTTGATAACTCATACTATCTATCCACTTTGGAAGGAAGAAGGTGCCCATTACCCATTAGCGAGCACCTCCTCAAACACCACCAAGGTGGTGGGACCTAACTCCACAGGTAAGTATAGGTAGGTAGGCATTTTCCGTGTATTATACCATTTGCATTTCATGATAGTTTGTTTCCTCACTTGCATATTGATTGTTTTATTTTAGTCGTATACATATATATATTGCAGGGTGGCAATACCACTCCACCTTTGTTACTAATGCCCTTTTTCGAGTTGAGCAGGTCTGCAGGTTATGCCAGAGATGTTGAGGTTCTCATGCGCTCTACGATGAGCACATGTCCCTGAGTTGGAGCCATATGCTATCCCCGATTTCTAGGGATAACTAGGAGATCATGTCTCGAGGACCATAGGTCCTAGACATGGAGTACCGAGAGCAGGATTGACCTGAGCATGGCCCTGGAGGACCCATATTTCTTCTCCTTCATTAGACTTGTCTTGTCAGCAGCAGCAGCATCCATCACCTTCAGCTTGGACTTCTATCGGAGAAGACTCTTGCTCCATGAGGTAATTGGTCCAGGTATCATGGTATGTGTCATTTTTTATCATTATAACCTTTAGATATATGAATCAAATCCCTTTTATTTCTGACGACTACTTGGATCTTACATTGACGCACTTGACCATGGTTGGGGGAATTGACAGGGTGTCCTAGCAAGCTTGTACCCATAGGTTTTGGTTTGCTACCGGGGGGATTTCTGAAGAGCCATCATCCGCTCCCTTCATATCATCACTTTTACATCTTATCTCCCACTCATCTCCCCCATTCCCCTAGTTCGGGCATTAGGATGATATGTTTGTGGGGTTGCACCTTATCTCATGGGAAGAAGGGGCTAAAGGCCCAGAAGGTAAAAGTAGCTGGTAAAAGATAAAATCCATAAAAAAATGAAACCTAGAGATGCCTCGCCCAGGGATCCCCGAGAAGGCAATAAAAAGCCTCTCAGCAAGAAATAAGAGGGGCCCGAAGAAAAATAACAAAACAAGACCTAGCCAAGAGGATAGGGGGTCTCATCATGAGCCAGCCTATTATGTCCATGGGTACCTAACAATATGAAATTTCCATTATCTGGTTACCACGCCAGGGCAGTGACCTTTGGTTGCATGGCCAAGGGAAAGGGGGTCTCATCACGAGCCAGCCTTATCATCTCTGTGAAAGTACTTGTGGGTAACACTGTCAGCTCTGGTCACCATGCCAAGGCAGTTTCCTCTAGTTAGACCTTGAAATAAATAAGAAAAAGCAATAAAGAAAAGAAATAATAAAGGCAATAAAGGGCTTGGAAAGAATTGCATCCATGACGGGTACAACTCGCCTTCTACAAAGCCACCCACAGGTAATATCGTACATCCATGTCTTTCACTCTACCCATATGTATGGACATCCCTTGACCACATCACCTCATTTTACACTGTTTGGATGATACCCCTTGGAGACTTTCCTTTCCTTGTGGATACTGGCCCAATAAGGTGTTTTGTCTTTTTCTTCGACTTTGTATTGTAGCTCTTTGTAATATCTTTGAGCTATTGAATGACATATCAGGGTTTTTATGCATATGTTTGATAACATTAATGATGAAATGTGATTGACATTGCTATGATCCCTGTCACTAATGAGCCCATGGAGGGTGAAGTTTTTGATGTGCAGGACCATGCTCGACAGACAAGTACCAGTTGGACCGGTACACATGGGGAGATGATTAGTTCAGACCTCCATGGGGCTGAAGAGCCCATCAGATGGTTGTCGGGACCCCATCAGGGGCAGAGACAGGACAGTGATTGGTTGAGCCTTTGCACATGAGAAGAAGAAGGACGTTCCATCCACGACACTTTGGCTTAACCCAGCCCAGGGGGGTTGACCCACTTCAGATGGAACGTTTTCCCTTTGATGGCCAGGACGTCACCCAGGAGGCCTTGACGTCACTTGAGTGTGTGGCAATTTGACAGGACGGTTGGCACGTGTGGCAGCTTGGAGGAGCCCAGGAAAGGCTAACGTTTGACTTCTGGATGCTGGACTGGCCCCAAAAGGGCCTAACGTCTCCCTCAGGAGGGCTTGACGTCTCATCTTTTGCTCATTTAGGGTTTTAGAATAATGTAAAAACAATATGATATTGGTTTGTAGCCTTGACGGCTATTTTTAATGACCTAATTTTTATTAGAGGTCATGATACATTATATATTGAGGAGTTATTCCCTCATTTTCACAAAACAACACAACTGACTCTCTTGTGAGGTCTAATTTTTGCACCCTACTTGGGTATTTGGTCTTTTAAAGTGAGGCACACTTTTTGATGGAAGGATTTTCTTGGCAAGTTTGGCATTTCTCTTGAAGGAAGGTTTACAACTAGGGTTTGCATATGCTTTTCGTCATGCTATGTAAGTGTTTTTCTTGCAAAACTTCTTGATTGAATGGTTGTAGGTTTATATTCTTCCATTTACTTATAAATTTTTTGTTTTAAAACCCTAGGGGACAAGCACACAAATAGGTTCTTGTTTCATGTCCCCTTAGAGAGAAATATTCAACCATTGAAGAAGGAAAGAAGAGATTAGCCTTTGCTACACTCTTTTCACTTCTTCCCCTTGTGCTAGCTGTGTTTTTAAAGGTTAAAAAGGAGGTGACGTCCTAGGCCTAGGTTATCTATACCTAGGGCCGTCCATCTTCTAGGGTTTGGTGATAGAGCCTTGCCATTGCAACACTCTCCCTCACCCCACTCTCTTGTTTTAGCTTATATTTTATGCTAGTCATTTTTCCAAGTTTGACCTAAAGAAGGAGGAAAGAGCACGAGGCCTTGCTTAAGCAACACCGGAGTGAGCCTTTTTCCCCTAAGGTTTTGATTCTAGGGCCCTGCCATTGCAGCACTCTAGAACCCTTCCCTCTTGTCTTTAGCCTCTCATTCATTCAACCTTGCGTCCTCTCCTTAATTGACTCCATCTACCCTTAGGCATTGATCTTAGACACACAACGTTGAAGTGATAGTGCTCAAACAATCTCTCAAAACTTTTAAATTTGAAACCCTAACTAGGTTGATGTCACACTTGGTTATTCCATCTTGACGCAACAAATTTTGATGATAAGCAATTAGATGATGGTTGAAAGCATTTATTGAGTGAATGATTGATTAAATACATTGTTAGCCACATCATCTTAATATATATTGATGAATTGATACTTTTCCATTGCTATATTGATAAAACGTTGATCTCATTAATATCTGTTGTTTCACATTGCTTATATATTGATGTCAGATAGTTACATGAAGTACTAACCCACTGAATTATAGCCTGCATATATTCTTTTGCTATTCTCTTGTTCCGGGTAGGTGTTCTCATTTGGGCATACACTTCATTTATTGGCTGATTAGCCCGACTATCTGATCTTGTTGGTAAACTGTGAGGAGGAACTTTAAACTTGACCTTTATATCTTTGCCTCTTCAAAACCCCAAGTTACCGGGGACGTCTCCCCTGGGCTAACCTCCCTAAATAGAAATAACCTCCCCATTGAGGTGACATTGGGTGGGGTAGATTCCTGTTACGCCAGTTTGGCCTCTATCCTTTAGTCATTTGACCTAGCTACAAACTGTGCGATAACAATACTGAGAATCACAAAGACTACCAGCTTGGTTTGAACTCACTAAGAAGCAATCGAGCAGAAGAAATGGAAGTTATGATAAAGAATGGTGTGAAAAAGTTTTATGAATGGAAGCATTGCAAGATTCATAGGTTGTTCCAGAAGGAGGGAGAAGACTATGACAACAGCTTGTTCCAGATATACCTCTTGCATTATCCATGGATTGGAATTTACATGTAAAAGATTGTTCTTCCCAATAAAGCAAGTGGGAAAGAAGCTTATACCAGAAAGAGACCCATGTATGCAGATATAAGAAGACCTTGTATGGAGTCAAATAACTTGATGCAGAGTATCTCATATACAGCAGAAGCATGGTGAAAATTTTCTATGACAGAGATAGTGTATCAGAATAGTTACTCACAAGTTTGGGATGATGGATTGCTATTCCATGGAAAACTCTCATGATGACAAAAGAAGTGCTACTTGGATATGTTTCAGTTTGATCCTTGCCACGATGTCATGAGCTAGCATGAAACAAAAGTGTTGAATTCGACCATGATATATTGTAATGATCAAAGCTATAAGAAGCCTTCAGAGAAGACTAGTGTTCCATGACAGACTGAAGTACATTGAGATCAAGCATCACATTCTTCGTGATGAAGTCTAAAAAAGAGAAGTGGTTCTCCAATATATCTCCATAGATGAGCAGATAACAGATATTTTGGTGAAGCCTTTGTCCAAGATGAAAAAGTTTGCATACTTAAGAAACGAGTTGGGGCTCATGTAGATGGCTTCCTTAATGGAAAAGGAAGAGACTACTCCCAGGTTGGGAGGGAAAACTGATGTGTTATTGATTTATGGACAGTCATTTTTCAGTTCGAAAAATGGTCCAGGATGAGAAGTTCCTTTCCAGTTTGAAAAGTGGTTTGAAATTTCTTATGGACATGCATTTTCCAGTTCAGAAAATGGTCCAGATCGGACAGTCATTTTTCGTAATGAAAATGGTTCGATATATTGTTGATGTACCATAGACAGTGATTCCCCTTATGGCCAGTGTGGGGGAATTGTCTAGGACAGTCATTCTTCTTGGTAGTCACTCTGAGTAGTGGTCAAGTAGAATGGTCTACCTCGTTGGGCAGTCATTCTTTCGAAGTTCATAGTTGTGAGCAGTTTCGAAGAATGGTCCATTTTGGAGGTTGGTGCAGGACAGTCATTTCTATTAGGAAATGGTACAGACAGTCATTCCCTAAGGCAGACTCATTTTATCCAGGTTGCACTATGATTAGTGTCAGAGGAATGGCCCAGTTAGGTGAATGGTCCAGGTTCAGTAATCAGGGACAGACATTTCCTAGGGCAGACTCATTCTTTCCAAGATGCATTGTGACTAGTGTTGGAGGAATGGCCCAATTAGGTGAATGGTCCAGGCTCATAAATCAGGGACAATTATTCTTCTATGATTGAGAATAATAGTCCAGATATCCCACAACTAATGTTTTACCTTCTGAGGGCATATGCTCTTCCATATCTCACAGATGTGAGTGGAAGAATGGCCCAGATGACTTAGTATATATCATGATATTGTTTTATGCAAGTTGATATCAAATGATATGATCGTTGTGGATATTGTATGTCCCTATATAGTAGATGTATGCTACTGTGGTGGATGTGTTCCACTGGTTGTGACTATGTGTCGTTGATTAAGTAGTTGTGTGCTACTCGGTGTGGTTGTGTACCATTGGATAGTAGTTGTGTACTACTATGGATAGACACAGTTGTGTTCTGTTGAATGGGATTGTTCTGATTGCCATGAAGACTATCAGTAGTGTTGGAAATCATTACTAGCTAGATGGATAGTCAATGTGTTGGTGGACAGACATTCTCCAGGTGGAAAATGGTTCAAGACAGTTATTCTTCTAGGATGTATGGCTGGTGTTGTTCCAAAGTTTGTGTTTTAAGGCTATAAAACACACCGTCTAGGCATCCCAAAATGATAATACTTTTTAAACAATGAAACAAGGAAAACTAGATCAGAGTCGGTTTCTCAACTATCTCTGTCTTTCTTCCCTTTGTTCCTGGATGGTTATATCACGTTCAATCGCTGCCCACGATCGCTCTAACTCAGTTCTATTCGTTGCAGTTTGTAAGATAGTGTTAAATAGATTCAATGCAATACTGGTTTGATCTTGTAAACCGGGTTCTATGTTTGGTTGTCTTCCGTTTGGGACTGTCATGGGTGATTGATTTTTTATATTTTTATAAAAGGGTTTTTAATAAATCTGTTACTTCAGACATTCAGGTAAGATATTGGTAAAACAACTTCAAAACTTAAAACAGAAAATGAAGACACAAGTAAGGCCGTTTCTTGGTTCAGTGATAATTATGAAATTGTAAACAGTGAAACATGACACAGAGAAGTATAAGGCTTTAATCTAGAAAGAATCTTATATTTCCATTACAATAAAGAATGGGGACGAGGGTTTTCTAACAAAAGAGAATATTAAGGAACAGAAGGCTACAGGTCTTAAAATTATTGAAATAATTCCAGAGGAAAAACTGTAACACATTCAACATCCAAACCAATCTAATACTATAAACAATAATTGCATATAATTTCAAATTGATTCACTTGCTAG
>ML785177.1:529416-567684 GCA_009831015.1 Picea engelmannii
TGTCTTAAGATTTTCTATCATGGTTTGTGAAATCCGAGGAGGTTCACATCCGAAGAACATTATGTATAGAGGAATTATAACATAATGACATACCTCATAAAAATTATCTTTGGCATTGTCTTCCCACAGAGCCGAATGATACTTATGGACAGGCTCTGCACAGGAAGGATCCCAACTCCAATTCATCAAAGGGAACGGAGTCCTAAAMCAGATAGCATCTATTATATAAGMTGACATGTAAAARRMAAYTRTTTKTCCTTTTGATCTAGYTRTTTGRTACTTCATAACTTCTGCACTGATATTKTCCGATAAAATCTTATGCCAGTTGAAACTTCTTCCCTCCGAAACCTCTTCTAGGAGGGGTGTCCATTCTGCACTAAAGTGATTTGAGTCCTTTTTCCCATATAGTCTGCATAACATCATTACTAAATACCTCATATAATCATTCAATGAAGCAGTGGCATATATCCCATTTGCATCGGCCCTAAATTTGTTTTTGTCCCTGACCCATTCCTTTATCATGTCCGGGTATGTTTGGCCTCCTTCAACGCATTCTTTTTGTTGAAATGCGGCCAAAAACTCAGAATTTAAAGTATGCTTATGATTGGGTGATAACTTATACATTACTTGTATATGTTCGGGCCTGAATGAGTCGATGACCTCTCCTTGCTCGTTCAGTATGCTCCTTGTTGGAACGTCTACTTTATCCAGAGCCCAGATAATCATATCTGTATATGAAACCAGTCTCGGGCGTGCAGCGACTTTATGAAGACCAGTGACGACGATATCTCGGAGATGGTTTTCCTCATCATCATCCGAATATGAGAGTTCTCCTTCCATTTTATCTGCAATTGTAGCCCATGATTTGACATTATGTATTACTCCAGCTGCAGTAGTATCTGAGATGATATCACCTTCCGGTTGATCTTCGCCTTTCTTTGAAGCTTTTTTGGGCGCCATGACTATATGTTCACCAGCTCTGTGTTTAGTATCTGAATAGTAAGGTTCCGAAGCGAACAAGAAATTCCAAAGGTGTGGCAGCTCAAAGAAGAGAATACACTTCTGTGTTTACTTGGATTCCTGTAGCAGAGCAGAGTTCAAGTTAAAAATAATGTAAATGTTTCTAAACCTTATTTCAAATATATGATAAAATCTTCGAGATTTGCTCATCTATTTTCAAATAAATGCAAAGATATTCCAGATAATACGTATTTAATGTTTATACCTAAGATTTCAAATATTTTCGAATATAATAGAAACCTGTCGTATACAGATCATTTATTAAAAGTTTGAAACTTTAATCCTTGTTTCTGAGAACAATTCATTATCGTTAACCTTATTTTAAATTCGAACATGCTTTCATCGGGGTTTCGGAACTCACGATGTCGAGAAAGTAAATCATCGTAAAACACCGATCGCCGAAATCGCGATCTATCATCTAAGTCAAACATTTTATTATCTTAATTAATCCAGATTACCTTCATCGGGGTTTCATTAATCAAGAGTTCGGAAATCGGGAAATCGGTGATCGGAAGATCGGGATATTTGATGATATGAAAATTTATGTTCGCAGAATCGCGAATTGAGATTTCCCGAGATGATTAGTTGCTTTTAATTGTGTTTAACCGTAATTAGTTTAATTTTAAAATTCTTCTATGAATTAAATGAAATCGGGGATCGGGAAATCGGGGAAAGCGATGATAATTTTCTTAGTTCTCACAAAATCGTGAGTCCCGATTTTGCGATGAAACATCTTAGAGTTTAAACTCCCTTTAAAACGGATTTAAGTTAAAGGTGTTTTTAATCAAGTATTAACGTATCGGAATATCGGCAATCGGGGTTTCGCTATCTTATTTGTGTTGAACATTTGTTCATTCAAAACTCTGAATCCCGATATCCCGATGTAATTTGATATACCTTAAGTTTTGAATCAATGTCCGTTTGAAATATTATTTCGAAAGGTATTGAAAACTTATATAATTATGTTCTTGATTATTCTTTATTCAAACAACGAATCATAAAGGCGTCGTGACTTCATTGGATATAAATTTTGGCTTTCGAAAATTTGTATGATGTAAAGTCTAAAAGATACGATAATTTTTTATCTTTAAGATTAAAAAATTCAAGATTTGTTTCAACAGCTGGATTAGAAGAATAGTCCTTGTAGCCCATGGCATGGCTTCCATCATATGTTGGAACAATTATTCTTCTAGGACGTATGTCTGGATTAGAAGAATGGTTCTTGTATCACTCTCTAGAGTGAGTGACTTATTTAGAATCATGCATGATTACTCAGATGGAGTATGACTTTGAGAGATGATGCAGTTGATACTATCAGATGATATTAATAGTGATGATGGTGCTCGTGATCTAATCATGAGATAGCTTGTATGGATATGATGATGCTACCAGATGAATGGTATATTTGTTCTCAAGACCATTGCCTTCAATACCTCCTTATCTAGGAGGGAGTGTTGATATTATGGTAGTTGCGGGAGGTATTAACCTCCACGTGTAACCCTCACGAAAATAGTATATTTTGGGAAGCAAGAAGAAACACTAAAGCATGGGACATAACCTTAGAAGAAAATTTGGCTAAAGCAAATATTTAATATTGAGCTTTTAGCCTTCAGAAAGAGAAGTCGGCCCAGACAGCTAAGGAGGAGCAGTATAAATACAGGATGCCAGAGCTCATTTGAACACACACAACTCACAACTGCAGAAATTTAGTTGTGCACAAGTCTGGAGAATAGTTGCAGCTATAGCTACTGCAACTTGTATTTTCAGTTTCAGTCTTGGAATCTCTCTTGGTTATGGTTTGGACTTTCTGCTTGGTATGCTAACTCTGGAGAGTGATACACTACCTTGATTGGTTATTAGGCCTAGGGTTTTCCTCCAGAATTATTCTATGTCAAGGTTAAGGTGCTCAGGGGTGGCTTCGTCCTATGATTGGGTGACAATATTTCTATATTTTCTATGGTTGAAAGAGCACACCTATTATTTCTAACACCTCAAATATCTCATACTTAAAACTCAAAGTTACAAGATATAGTCAAGATCAACCCCGAAGCAATTCTTTATGGAGTTTATTCATGAGAAATGTTCTTCGTTACCAAAACTTTGACTGCCATGTATGTGGCTGCAAATAATCCATGATCATACAAGAATATTATGCAGAAGAATACAAGAAAAAACACTCAACAACTCAGCCATGTGCCCAACTCTGAGATTCAAGCATAAAGCTATGAGAAGTGGTGTATAAGAATAGAAAGAATGGAGAAGATGGAGACTTCTTTCTTTTGATCAGAAGCTTGATTGAATATCCATGGTTGTACCTTCTTCTTCCTCTGATCTTCTACCCCTCCCTTTTCACAATACTGATTATTGGACCTTTTGATGAAGCCTCTCTTCTCTTTTTAAGAAGACATTTTCTAACTACTTGAGTAGTTAGGGTTTTCTTCCTCTCTTGAAATTATCGTACAAGTTTCTTCTTGAAACATACCATTTAATTAGTGACTGATTAATTCCTCATTAATGAAATTATATCATCAATATATACATATCTAAAATGGGTCCCTTTCCTTTTTTTAATAAAAGTTTTTAAATAAACTTTTATTTTCACAATTTAACAAATTTCCCACTTAAAACAGGAGGGCTGTGTTTTACTTTTATGAGAATTATAATCACATTTTTATCCATGGAAATCACTTCTTATGTTATCTTCATCATCTTATCTTTCCAACAATATAAATTTTTCACAAATCCGTCGCCTGGATCTCAAGATATGAGGTCGTGAAGTTGAGTTGTCACGCAGGCCCATTAAAAATGTAGTTGACTAATATTTTAATTTCGGAGAACAATGTATCAAATTTCATCACCTGAAACCTATACCACCATATTCTACATCGAAATACCTTTCCAACGGTATAAATTTTGTATGATTCTGACACCCGAAGCTTAAGTTATGGCCTCTACAAGATCAACACTCAGCCATCGTCGATCAAAATTGATGGGCAAATCTCAGCCCTTGGATTGATTTTCGTTCTTCCCTTCATAAAATTCGACTTTTTGGTTTAAAAGTCTATCCCACATGCATTGGAATATTATATTCTTCATGATATATAATACTAAGTGTTTCATACAGTTAGCAAGAAACACGAGAAGAAGATTATGGAGCATAAGGGGTTCGGCCTCCTTAGAAAATTGTTGAATAAAATAATAAATTTTGAATCGTGTCGTCTTCCACCTCACGTTCAGTCACCAAGATGAGTCATCCAATAAGATGTCGCCACATTTTGGAAATCGTTTGGTTGTCACGTCATTCAATCAGATTGCGTCATATGTCTATTTGTATGTTGCCATGTGTAATGCTCTTATTGGATGCCATGTGTCATTCCTCCATAGCCCTCCAAATAGTAATGTGCCATGTGGAAAAAAATTATTGGTTCACATTTTAAAGGTGAAAAATTCAAAAAGAGGTTAAGTATGGGAGGATAAGGGATAAGAGAGTGGAGAGGGTGGAGAGATGAGAAGAAGGGTAGGAGTGGAGAAAGGGGTGGGAGTAATTTGTAGGTGGCAAAGGGTTGAGGGTAATGTGTAGACAACAGGTCGGTGGATGAGGGAGTGTAAGGAGGAGAGGGGATGTATGAGACCACCAACCCGTGAACCCGCGAACACTGAAATATGACTATGGAAAGAGAGATGTTGACTGAAAATTCTAAGTATGGTAGCATTGTAATATAGGAGAGGAGGGGAGAACATGATACTTGAAAAGATTCTTCAAAATCGGACCTCTGGAAAATATCTTGAGTAACTTAGGCATACAAAAATAGATTTCTGATCCGAAAAATGCATGGTGAAGCTAAGATTGAGGGCTACAGAATGAACTTATAAAAGTTCCAAAATTTCTTCTTTTGATATCGAGGTTTTTTTGGATCCAAAAGTGGGAAAATATAGGTGACCAAATTTTGGTCAACACTCATCAACCCTAATTCTATTCCTTCTACTATATTATCACTTTCTCCATTCTTCCCTCCTAACCCTAGTCTCAACAATGGTTATTTTACTTTGACCATTTCTACCCTTTATCTGTTATTTCAACAACTACCTTATTTAATTTATTAAATCATTATTTGTTATTGATTTTTACCTTTTCGATCTGTTTACCTTCCTCTCTCACTAACGACTAGTGGTATTTCCTCTACTATATAAACTACCCCCATCCCCTCCCCCCCCCCACAGTTATATCCAAAAAAATCTACTGCAAAAAAATGCAAAATGAATTAACAAGATTAAGAAGAAATGAAAATTTTGCTTCTGATCCAAGAATTCATATTCAAGAACATAGGAGAAACCATGTTCAAGAAAAAAGAATAATAAATGATGGTACAAATAAGGAATGTAGACAAAGGGCACATGGAGTGCCAAACCCTAACATTGTAATATTAGAAGAAATTTTTGAAGATGAGATTATTGATAATGTTAATCAAGAGGTTGATTTCATTCAAGAAGAAATTCTTGAATCTGTATAGACAGATGAAGGCGAGTTATCCATGTATATATTTGATGAACAAGAAGAAATATATATCTCACAAGACAATGTTATGCAAACAAGACCACAAGCAAATCAATTTAAAACAAAAGAAATCATGGAAAAGGAAAAGATGAAACCAAATGGATCAGAAGCAACTAAGCAACAACCAGTTGCAAGTCAAGCAAAGAACCCTCCACAAATGATGTATAATGTGATTTATGATCTGACTAAATTGAGAATCACTTTGCCATTTTTGGAAGTGGTCAAAATCCCACGACAAAGGGAAAATATTCTTGAAATATTAGATGAACCAAGTAATAGAATCGAGGCTATTGTAAAAAATCATAACCAGCATCATAATATTTCAAAAGTTAAACCAAGAGGTAAAGTCCCACATTTTTATATTACAATATAAAATCATGATGTGGTGCTTCATAATTGCTTGATTGACATTATAGCAACAAATGATATCATGCCATTATCAGTAATCGAAACACTTGGGATGGGTTGTACCAAGTATTATGAAATTGGGGAGAGTATCTATGCAACTGACTCAAGAAAAGTATCAGGATATGGGGAGATTAAAGACTCTTATGCATGGATAACTATTGCCCCCCATATCACAATTGTCTTCACAATTATAGTGGTAGATCTTCCTCTGACCTATGGAGTGGTTCTTGGAAGATATTGGTCATCATCAATAGGAGGGTACATGATGAATGATGGGAGTTATATGCTGTTACAGAATAAAGATGGAACAATGATTAAAGTTCCTCGAGAACCCATAAAACCATTTTATTTCAAGAAAAAAGATAATGAATTAATGCAAGATTAAATTAATGTCATAATTGGGAACTATGATGTGCTTGATCCAAAGTAGCCAGACATTTCAAAACAAGAAGAAGAAAACTCTTTTGAACGATTTTGGAGGATGTCTTTTGATGATGCTTGTTCAAGTTCAGGGAGCGGAGTAGGAATTGTTTTCAAAAGTCCCAATTCAGTTGTATATCCTCATGCTATCAGAATTGAATTTCCTTGTAGAAACAATGAGGTAGAATATGAAGCACTAATACAAGGGATGAATCTTGCACTTCAAATCAAGATTGAACACTTAATAATAACCGGTGACTCAGAACTTGTCATAAATCACATAAGGAAAAAATATAAGATTAAAAAAGAGTGATTAATACTCTACGCCAAAAGAGTAAATGAGTTAATGTATTCCTTCGGTTCATTTAATATATCTTTTATTCCTAGAAAAATAAATCAAAAGGATGACTTGCTGGCAATTGTTGCATCTTTGTTTAATCCTGATGATTTTCAAAATCAAAATACATTTCAAGTCAAGAGGATTTTCAAGCCACCAGTACCTAATAATAAAGATCATCTACAAGTATTCAAAAATGATGAACAAGTGGCTTATTTTCTTGCTAACACAAATGAAAGCCTTAATGATCATGCATCAATCTCCAAAAATTGTATCAATTTTGAGTCTATCTTCACAAGAGATGACCAAATCAAAATGCCAAATTTGAAAGAGAAGCATCTACCAAAAAGGTGCAAGAAACTCAAAAAATAAACATCGGCACTGAATATTCTCCAAAATATGTAAATATTGGGACTAGTTGCATGCAAAAAGAGGTCGATTAGTATACTTCCTTGTTCAAAGAATTTTTTGATGTTTTTGCATGGGTTTATGATGATTTGAAAGAGTATGATAAATCTATATTCCATCATATCATACCATTAAAGGAAGGGACAAATCCATTCAAACAAAAGTTGAGAGTAATAAATCCTAAATTGAAAATCCTGGTGAAATTGAGTTGGAAAAATTGAATAAAGCTGCAATAATTTTCCCAATTAGACATTCAGAATGGTTTTCGAACCCTGTCATAGTAAGGAAAAGTGGAGAAATGCGTTTATGTGTTGATTTTTTAGATTTGAACTAGGCATGTATTAAAGACAATTATCCCCTTCCTAATATGGAAATGTTGCATCAACAAGTAATTATTTCAGCGTTGATGTCCATGTTAGATGGCTTTTTGGGATACAATTAGGTATTGGTTGCAGAAGAAGACAGACCAAAAACTGCTTTCATTACATCTTGGGAGACATATTCTTATGCATGAATGCCCTTTGTTTTGAAAAATGATGCAGTGACCTTTCATAGGGCTATGGATCATTCCTTCAAAGACTTAATCGAAAATTTCATGGTTGATTACCAAGATGATCTTATTATTCATTCCAAAAGAAGAGAAAGGCATATTGAGCATTTAAGAGAAGTCTTTGAGCGATGCAGATTATATGGAATATCTCTTAATCCAAAGAAATACTTGTTTGTAGTTTCAGATGGAAATTTTTTGGGACATATAGTCAGCGAAGAAGGAATATATATTGATCTTGACAAAGTTAAAGTTATCAATGAATTAAATCCTCCAACATCAAAAAAAGGGGTACAATCATTTTTTGGCAAAATAAAATTTGTAAGAAGATTTGTCCCAGACCATGCAACAATCGTTAAGCCAATAGATACATTATTAAAAAAGGATCAAAGATTTGATCGGACCCAAGAGATTCAAAAAGCATTCACTAATGTCAAGCATGCAATTACCATTGCACCTGTGTTGGTCATTCATGACTTTAATAAAGATTTCATCATATATTATTTTTCTTTGGAAGAGACCATTGCCTCTATTTTAAAACAAATAAATCTTAAAGGAGAAGAAATCCCAATAATTTTTACGAGAAAAAATTTGCATGACTATGAATTGAAATATTCAGATATAGAGAATAAATCTCTTTCCTTAGTCAAAGCAGTGGCTCATTTCAGAACTTATATCGTATCATCTCATGTCATAGCATATGTTCCTACTCTTCTAGTAAAAATGCTCCTAAGTCAACAATTGAGAGAAGGGAAATGGGCCAATTGGTTGGCAAAAATTCAAGAATATGTCATTGAGATTAAGCCATTAAAAGCATTAAAAGGACAAGGGTTGTGTAAACTTATGGCAAGGACGAATTCATTAAATGGGGTTATATTGATTTCAACAAGATCATCTTCGTCAACTCCATAATGGTATAAATATATTATTATCTATTTAAAATTTGGCTAGTTCCCAAATGGTATGTCTCTTAAAGAAAGAAGGGAATTAAAAATGAAAGCAAATAAATATGTGTTAGTTGCTGAAATTTTGTTTCGTAGAAACTTTGATGGAATGTTGTTGGGATGTATTAATGCAACAAGAGCTCAGAAAGTGTTGGAGGGATTTCATGAAGGAATTTGTGGTGGGAATTTTGTACCCACTTGTTATACAAAATTTTGCCTCACCCCATGCAACTTGCTTGGATGGCCTTTCCATTTCCCTATGCAAACTTGAAGTCCCCCTTTTTACCTTCCAGAGCCAAAAAAACACATTTTTCCACATAGTTGTGCCCTATCAGTTAGAAAACAAGCATATACGCAAGTTGCTCCACTACAGCCTGCATACATAGGGTTTGGTGCTCAAAAATAAAATTTTCACTTCACATTGAGTTTGCATCCCTTTATCCTTGAAAGTCTAAACTCATTGTTCAACCCCCAAGCTCTTCCTTCTTTGATGAAGAACCTCATTGTCTCGTTTATATGATATTGCCTTTGGTGGAGGATTGAAGTGGTGGAGGCTCAGCTGGAGGGACTTAGTTTCTCAGTTCTAAGATGTGCCGACACAGAAGTTTATCACTTGTATACTTATGTTGATTATTTTAATAGAAATACTCTTTTCTCGTCCAATTGATATCTTGCAAATATTTGAATTATTATTCCATGGGCGTATTTGTCATGTGTGTTAATGGATTATTCTATTTTATATCCTAACATTATATATTATCACCATATGCTTACGTATCTTGGTTATTGAGGACAAGTTGTAGGTCGAAAGTTCTGAGTTGTGTGCTCAATGGTAGTCTTCATCGAACGTCAAGAGTTTATTTCTGCATGTCATTCTGTCTGTTGTGGTTTACCCCATACCATAGAGATATTTTCCTCGTAACACCACTGCTACTGCACACAGAATAATGAGAGTTGGTTATTATTGGCCAACCATTTTCAAAGACTCATATGCAATGATAAGAAAATGTGTGTCTCGTCAAAGATTTTATGGAAAAATAAAAAAGAGCAACAATGCCTTTGCAACCCGTAATAATAGAATAACCATTCACACAATGGGGATTGGTTGTAATTGGGCCAATTAATCAAAAATCAAGAAAATGCCATTCATATATTATTATGGCAACAAATTACTTTACAAAATGGCAATAAGCAGTAACACTGAAAAAAGTTGATTCATAAGAGCTTATCAAATTCCTCAGAGAAAATATTTTATTGAGATTTGGAGTTCTAGAGAAGTTAATCACAGACAATGGATCAATATTTGTCTTGTAAAAGTTTACCAAATTTTGTGGATAATTTGAAATTATAATGGGACAATCTTCAAACTATTATCCTCAAGGAAATGGTGTGGTCGAGTATACAAATAAGACTTTGATCCAAATTCTCAAGAAAACAATTGATCTCAATCAAAGAAATTAGCATTTGAAATTAATAGATGCATTATGGCCAAGTAGATTGACACCAAAGGATAGCACTGGAATATCTCAATACACATTGGTATATGGGAAAGAAGCAGAATGTCTATTAATCTGGAACTAAATGCGTTGACATATGTTGTTAATATTGAAGATGTAGAGGAAGTTTCTCCTTTACATAAAAGATGTAATCAGTTGATGAAATTGGAAGAACAATGGGATGAAGCATTGAAGAAAATGAATCAGAGACAATAGACCATCAATAAATATTTTGATCAGGGCACAACTATAAAATATTTTCAAAAAAGGAAATATGTATTGTTATGGAACAAAGCCAAGGAAAAGCCTTTTATGCATACAAAATTTGAGGCATTATGGATTGGCCTTTATACTATTGAAAAATTCTTGGGTTATAATTCTTATATGCTCAAGGACATGAAGAATACACTTCAGATGTTGTCAGTCAATGGACAACAACTCAAACCTTTTTTTTTTCTTGATTAATCTTACTTTCAGTTGTACATATTTCATCTTTTCCTTACAAATACTTCCAACTTTTTACTGCCATATTCTTTGTTCTACACTAACTCCATGCCCAATGTTGGGTCTCCTTTTTTACATCCACAAACACCTTACTTTTGCGACCTATATTGAATATGTTGCCTAAGACTATGAGTAATCCATTCATTTTGCTCAATGATACACTCATTTGGCTATCTCTTGGTGTACGTGAGGTAATAAACATTTAACCTATGATTTTAATGGTTTATTGATAGTTAAAATAGTTATCTATGTGCTTTATTCCATCTAATAGCCTTTTTGACATCCACAAACACCTTACTTTTGCGACCTATATTGAATATGTTGCCTAAGACTATGAGTAATCCATTCATTTTGTTCAATGATACACTCATTTGGCTATCTCTTGGTGTACATGAGATAATAAATGTTTCACCTATGATTTTCATGGTTTATTGATGGTTAGAATAGTTATCTATGTGCTTTATTCCATCTAATAGCCTTGTTGTGAAAATCTTATTAAGACAGGGTTCTAAGACGACACTCAAGGTCATTTGGTACTCACACTCCAAGTCATCTGGTACCAGAAGGTTCCACAGTCATCCGGTACATGTGCCCATCCGGTACCAGTGTTTATTTGTCACATGTGCTCATCTGGTACCAGTGTTTATTTGTCACCTGTGTTCATCGGGTACCAACATCCTACAGCCATCTGATACCAGATATAGTTCGAAAATTTGGAATGCTTCTAGAGGAAAATCAAGGACATGGGTTTTGTCCAGAGCGATGTCGACATGAGGATACGGGAGTCAAAATTCACCCATATCGCACATGTGGACCTTCAACTCAAAGGGAATTATTCTACAAAAATTAGTAAAATTCTCAAACTGCTAACTTACGCCTCAATTACCATGCAGATGGTATCAGATCTAGAAATTATATGATATGGGTTTTGTCTAGAATGTGTAAAATTGAATATAGCGTAGGCACTTTTTCAAAATTTGAATTGTTTTGGAAGATATGGGTGGATCTTCAACTCGATACTGCCCAAATTGATGAAAAAACCTATTTTTTGTGATTTTTTTCTAAAAATTATAAAATTGGTTTTAACCAGAATCTGAGCATTGGGACTCGGTCCCATCCCCTCTTCAATTATTTGTATGTATAAAAAGAGTGTTATAGGACTCATAAGGGGGTTGCCATCATCATCATTATTGTATGTAAGATTTGATATCATTGTGGGAGCTGAGTGCCATCATTTTGTAATTGAATGTTTGATCTTCAATTAAGGTGGTCGATTGTTGGAACACTTGTATTTTTTAGATCTGAGTTAACATTTTTAGGCATGTTTCCCAAATCGAGAAGGGGCCCTCAATCCAGGTAACATCCTATTGTTTTGTTTTATTAATTGAGTTGTAGCATTGATAGTTTGTTTTGCATTTTAATTCATGTACAATTTATTTGACTTTCCATTCTGCTTTGCTTATTTATTTAACTTAGTTTAAAAATTAGAGCCATCTTACTTTTGAATAAGTGCATCAAAACTTTAATTCCACAGTCATATGTTTTAATGTTTATTTTCTCTCATTCATAGATTCAAAACACAAAGAATTATCATCATTCCCATTCCATTTCATTTTCGTTTTTCTATTGTTTATTGCTTCAGAGATTGATTAATTCATTAATACCTTATCTTATCCACAATCTTTTGAATGCAGAAAATAGACAAGTACCACTCTCCATTCATTATTTTCTGCCTAAAACTTAGTTAGATTCAAAAGGTATTATTCTTTTTATGCAAGTCTTTTAGAGCAAAAAATTAGTAAGCTTGTATTCTCATTCATTTCTTCTAAATGCCCATTGTATTAAACACCCATCACTCTTTGTGCATTTGATTCACTCATTATTTTTTTTGTGACTGGTGTATACATTTAAAAGGGTGGTTCTGAGTCTAAGTGAATCTTATAGATTTCATAAATTTAGTTGATTAAGTGAATCTTAGGTGTTGATTGAGTTTTATGATTTTTTCGTTTCCCACACTTTACTTCCTGCAACCAATTTTATTTCATGCACTGCGTTTTATTCTTGCACTAGTTTAACATTTATGATTCCTGCACTAGTTTAGCATTTCCGTTCCTGCACTTTAATTTCCTATAGTTTCAATAATCGAGGGAAAGATTAAAGGTCTAACTCGTGAGATATGGCCTCCCCGCGTTGGGCTTCTACCTAAGGTGTTAGTTCATTTCTTGTCAATTGAATTCATTGTTTGTTTTGTTTATTGTATTAAAGTGTGGTTTGTCGGCATTAGGTTAGACTAGGCTCCAATCCTGCATTTCCTATGCTTGCACCTCGAAGCTTACGATCCCCTGTTAATAATTTAATGTGGGAATTAATAGTGTATATATTTAGCCCAACATTTTTGGTGTCGTTGTCGGGGAGGTGTTAAAGGGATTAGAAGTCTAGGTAGGTAGTTTTCATTTTAAATTACATGGACAACCTAAGGGTGGAGAGAAGACAGTAATACGTGAGGGAAGATCCCATGCATCCACTTTAGTGGGATTTCTCCAAAGTTAGGTTGTCCTCTCCCTTTTATGCAGAAGTGTTTTTATTTTAATGCAAGTGTGTTTTTCCTTCTTTTATGCAAAAGTGTGTTTTTATTTATGCAAATTTAGTTTTATTTATGATGAGTTGACTTGTGTGAACCAATAACCCGGTGACAACAAGGTCCCAATAATGCAAGGAGTTCAAGTTTGTTGTGTTTTATTTTTGCAAATATTTTTAATTTCTTAGTTTTAAAATTCATATCTTTGATGATAAATCATTTTTGGGGTGTTGTAAGAACCCCCGAGCATTAATTTGTGTTGCGAGACAGGGATCATCAACCAGCTAGAGTAATTCACAGATGATCAAGAGATTGAAGAATGTTCCTCCAAGAACTTTCTCGCATTCTAGCAGCAGCTGGGATATCCACCTCTTAGGAAGAGCATATCTTGACAACAATCAAGATTTTATTTGTCTCTCCATAAGAAGATTTAGAAGTCCCTTCGAATTCCTCTTATCAATTTGTTGAGGAAACTATAGAATCATTGATAGAATTCAATGGAAAGTAACCATTAGAACTTGAGATTGAGGAGTTCTTAGTATGTCTCTCAGCAGATCCTGTATGTACTCCAAAGACCAATCAACTTGAAGAAGAAAATCTGCATAGCATGGACAAGGAGGACATGCCATGTGACCTAAACAAAGAAGGGAAACAAGAATATCATGATCCTATTGAAAGATGGTTCCAATTAGTTATTGGGTCACACTAGTCTTTTACTTTTCATTATTGTTTGATCTCATCGTAAAAGTAGTTGGTCCTTCATACTCCGGTATGCATTAAAAGTTATCTTTTAAACCCGAGTATAAATATATGTCTAACCCTATTACGCACATGGCTTCACTAGAAGTATTCCTATACTTCAAGGACATTTTCTTTTGTTCAATTAGAGTAGGATGGTAAATAAATAAATAAATGATGCATATAAGTGCAATGCAACCTATCTTTCATACTTTTCATAAATGGGAATGTCAAAAGTTAACAAAGCAATTAGTTTAAGATCTTTTGTTCCTCTAGTAGATTTCTTTCTAAAAGTTATGACAATTTTGTTTGGAATTTTATGAGAAGGTAATCTCTTCATCCTATGAATGCACACATAATACTGGAAGGGTATTTTCAAAAGCAGAGAAGGCATCCTTGTCAATGGAAGAGAACACTTAAGGCAGTACTTCATGACCTATTTCCTCAAATTTCTTATTTTTCCTTAAGTTGTTAAAAAAGATGCATTCATGCTTTATCGTTACCTATCTATTTTAAGACCACTATTTCACAAGGATGATCGATTAAGTGATCTTTCTAATAGAGATTGAAACTGAATGTTAATTCTAGACTATTTTAATCATAGCTAATATTTTTTGGTCAAATAAATCATGAATAATGTATGCATTGTTCAACTTTTAACATTTTCCCTGAATTTTCTATTTGTAAGCATGAATAAAAATCTAGTTTTAATTAGTTCTATTGGTTTGTTTTTAACAGTTGTTCGCAACCCTCTCAACAACCCTCCTTATTTTTTTAGCATCTCACATTGTGCGCATGAGGGCATGCAAAACCTCAGGCATGGAGGAGTGGTTGTTGGGACCTTCATATTCTTTTTAGCTTCTGTCAGCAAGTCCAAATCAACATGTTTAGTGCTGGAATTTGATAGTCATTTCTAGAATTCCTGTACCAGTACCAAATTCTGCATTAGTTACCTATAGAATTCTGGTACTAGTACTAAATTCCTACACCAGTTACAGTACCAAGCAATGCTCAATTTCAGCCAACATATTTTACATAGTTTTTGTTGCAGCCCACAATACATATAAGACTGAAACTCAGAGTATTCCAGTCACACTATGAGGTATGCAAATTCCAATTTGAAGCTCATAAATACATGTTCTGGTACTATCCTATTCCGATACTGCAACAACTTGTCCAGTACCAGTTAATAATCTAGTATTGGTTCCAAATTAATATGATCACTAACCTGTACTTGACATTGTTTCCATTTCAGGTAATTGCAGGTATGAGCCAATCTTTTCTTGTTCTTTCTATCAAGGAATCATTTAAGTCTTGTGTTGAATTGTTCTTTACTTTTATGTACACCTTCCTTCTACATTGTTACGCTCACCCCTAAATGTATCATCCTTGTTACCCTTTAAAGAGATATTTTCACATTCAACTCTATATGATCATGGGTGTGGTTGCCTTATTACTTCATCATTCTGAAAAAGTGATTAATAATTGAAACATCCATTGAAAAGTGGTAACACCATTATGTCTAATACTAACCTAGTTGATTCAACAAGATCTTATCCAAGTTTCTCTTACAAGCTTCTCTTGGACGGTATTGATGAAAAATTTCATGTGGCGGACTACTCCTGTAAAACCTCAATGGACTTTCATGAGAATCCTAACAGGATTAACTAGAGGGACCTCTTAATTATTATTCGAGATGTTCCATTATACATTGAATAGATGAGATTTAATGTTAATGTGGATGATGTCACCCTTGGGCTAAATACAAATAATAAATGATGTGCCTAATAAATCTAAAACAATCTCGTATTGTCTGCCTTCCTTATACTCTAAAGTTGTCAATGAGCAGTATACATCATTCTAAATCTTTTGAGTAGTATAATAAAAGGAAGTATCATGAAATACAAGTAAACCCGACGAGGTACTGAGTAGGCCTGCTGGCAACGGGGCCATGCTTGTATGGTACTAAGGTAAACCTATCGGGGTACTAAATAGGCCCGTTGGCAGTGGGGATATGTCGGATAAAGGGAGTTGAAAAACATAAATAGGCACACCTAAAACTAAATGAAAAACCCTTGGGTCTCATTCTAAAGCAATCATTATCAAATCAAAGCTAGGAGATGACCTTTATATCTCTCGAATGATGTTCTTAAGAACCTTCTAGTATCCACCTTAGGGTTCTATCTTTAAAATGATTAGGTTTTCATGAAAGTGGGACCCTCAGTATGTGTAATTCACCCTACCTAGGCAAGAAGAGCTATACCTCTCTAAACTTGGATAAGAGACAAGTTAATCATCTTGGGATGTATTATTTTATGTGTTCCTTTCTTCAAATGGGATCTAGACTATAACTATATCACTTTTATTTTAAAGGTAATATATCTAAAAGACCTATGAGTTAAAATTCATTTGTGAAATCTCTTGGCCAAATACTAGAGTCACATCCGACCCTTTTTCGTAATTATTTTCCATAACAAATTGGATAAGACTTAATGTCAAATCACTAACGACTCTAATCTATTACTCATGACTCCACATATCCAAGCATGTCATTTCGTACTACCTTGTTGACATCATAACCATAATTGAACATTATTACAAAAGATGCTCCTATGAATGGCGTCACCATTTAGATGAGCGTCATTATAATCATTATATCATTAACAAACCTTTGTCATTATACTACCTTTGCTACTCGGGTTTGTTAGTCTGCTCAAGTATGTTACTTTATTCCGATACCAAACCCTCCTCTCGTATAAACTCTGGTTCACTACGTTAAAATTGAGAATTTCTTTCAAGACAGGCATGGAGGTTGATCACCATGAACCTATGTTTATGGTGTTTCTAGAGACAAAGGAATATATGACATGCAAAGAAATGCTTGAAAGGGTTGGATGGGTACCCTTTCTAGAACAATTTCGAGGGAACCATGATGAAATGTCCCAAGGCCTTTGCACAGAATTATGATGGTGAGACCATTCAGTTGGGATGTTGAAATTTTGAAAATCATTGTTGCATGAGGACATGCAATGGATAAGGCATGGGGAAAATGTTGGTCTCCTTATTTACATCCACAGACACCTTACTTTTGCGACCTATATTGAATATGTTGCCTAAAACTATGAGTAATCCATTCATTTTTCTCAATGATACACGCATTTGGATATCTCTTTGTGTACATGAGGTGATAAATGTTTAACCTATGATTTTCATGGTTTATTGATAGTTAGAATAGTTATCTATGTGCTTTATTTCATCTACTAGCCTTGTTGTGGAAATCACATTAAGACAAGGTTCTAAGACTACGGTCAAGGCCATTCAGTACTAGAAGGTTATACAGTAATCTGGTACCTACGCTCATTCGGTACCAGTGTTTATTTGTCACCTGTGCTCATCTGGTACCAACATCCTACAAGCATCCGGTACCAAATATAGTTTGAAAATTTGGAATGCTTCTAGAGGAAAATCAAGGACATGGGTTTTGTCCAGAGAAACATTGACATGCAAAAATGTGAATCAGAATTCACCCATATCACATGTGTGGACCTCCAACTCAAGGGGAATGATTCTGCAAAAATTAGTAAAAATCTCAAACTGCCAACTTGCGCCTCGATTTTCGTGCATATGGTATCAGATTTAGAAATTCTACGATATGGGTTTTGTCTAGAATTTGTAAAATTGAGCATAAGGCGTACACTTTTTCAAAATTCAAAATTTTTTGGAAGATATGGGTGGATCTTCAAATCGAATCTACCCAAATTGATGAAAAACCCAATTTTTTGTGATTTTGTTCTAAAAATTGTAAAATTGGTTTTAACCAAAATCTGAGCATTGGGATTCGGTCCCATCCTCTCTTCAATTATTTTTATTGTATAAAAAGAGTGCTATAGGACTCATAGGGGGGTTGTCATCATCATCATTATTGTATGTAAGATTTGATATCATTGTGGGAGCTGAGTGACATCATTTTGTAACTGAATGTTTGATCTTCAATGAAGCTGGTTGATTGTTGGAACACTTGCATTTGTCAGATCTGACTTAGATTTTTTAGGCATGTTGCCAAGATCGAAAAGAGCTCCTCAATCCAGGTAACATCATGTTGTTTTATTTTATTAATTGAGTTGTAGCATTGTTGGTTTGTTTTTCATTTCAAATCATGTACAATTTGTTTGACTTTCCATTCTACTTTGCTTATTTATTTAATTTAGTTTAAAAATCAGAGCCATCCTACTTTCGAATAAGTGCATCAAAATTTTAATTCCACAGTCATATGTTTTAATGTTTATTTGCTCCCATTCATAGATTCAAAACACAAAGAATTAACATTATTCCCATTCCATTTCATTTTCGTTTTTCTATTGTTTATTGCTTCAGAGATTGATTAATTCATTAAGACCTTATCATATACACAATCTTTTGAATGCAGAAAATAAACAAGTACCACTCTCCATTCATTATTTTCTACCTAAAACTTAGTTAGATTCAAAAGGTATTATTCTTTGTATGCAAGTCTTTTAGAGCAAAAAATTAGTAAGCTTGTATTTGCATTCATTTCTTCTAAATGCCCACTGTATTAAACATCCATCACTCTTTGTGTATTTGATTCAGTCATTATTTTTTTTGTGATTGGTGTATAAATTTAAAAGGGTGGTTTTGAGTCTAAGTGAATCTTATAGATTTCATAAATTTAGTTGATTAAGTGAATCTTAGGTGTTGATTGAGTTTTATGATATTTTAGTTTCTCACACTTTACTTCATGCACCCAGTTTTATTTCTTGCACTGTGTTCTATTCCTGCACTAGTTTAACATTTCAAATTCCTGCATTAGTTTAACATTTATGATTCCTGCACTAGTTTAACATTTATGATGCATGCACTAGTTTAGCATTTTCGCTCCTGCACTTTAATTTTCTATAGTTTCAATAACCGTGGGAAAGATTAAAGGTCTAACTCGTGAGATATGGCCTCCCTGCGTTGGGCTTCTACCTAAGGTGTTAGTTTATTTCCTATCAATTGAATTCATTGTTTGTTTCATTTATTGTATTAAAGTATGGTTTGTCGGCATTAGGTTAGACTAGATTCCAATCCTGCATTTTTGGTGCTTGCACCTCTAATCTTACGAGCACCGGTTGATAATTTAATGTGGGAATTAATAGTGTATATATTTATCCCAACACCCAATAGTTGATATTCTGGATTCTTGGTGACCCACAGGGGGTTATCCTCCCACAGTTGGAGTCAATTGTTGACCTGTATATAGGTTGATAATTTTTTCTGTCTATCTTTCCTTTTACTTAGAAAAATTATCGTTTTATGGTGGGTTCATGAACCATTTCCTTTAAGTCCCGCCTTAATCAAAACATACTTCTATTCTTTGTTGTATACAAATTGCACCGATAATTAGTATTTTTCTTAAACTCTTCACGGAATAGAGGGTCTGCGGGTTAGTCTTATTACTTTCACACAAGTCCAATCCTCCTCCATCACTAGAATGCACTTTTTGTTCCACAACTCTCACATTGCACTACACTTAGAATATTTTCAATTATCTTTTTACCACGGGTTTGAAGCACTTATATGACTCATTTGCTTTTTAGGACTACAAGTCTGACCAACCGATCTTGATACTTAGTCATTCTCAAGATATGCTCTTAACTTTCTTGATAGTCCGACACTTAATTGAGTTTCCATATCACAGCGGGTTCGTGGGTCATCGAGATTTACAATCTTTTCCTCTTTACGTCCAACTGATAAATTATATACTTAACAATTTTTTAAGTTTCTACAACAAGTTCGTTGTAGTCTTGCTACTCTTGATCTCCAAGTCCAATCATCTGCTGCAATACATGTGTCATCTTTCCCCAAGACATATTTAATGTTGATTTTACGAAATATAATGACTAATTAAATATTTAAAATGCCATTATTAATGGAATACTTCTCGAGGTAATTCTCCATTTAATTCATATTAATCCTTCCATTAAAAAAAGAGCTTTGGTTCCTTTTTTCAGTAGAAAAAAAACCTTATATTAGTAAAATATAATAGATCTATTACAAAAATGACTATCTTCAGAATTCTTTCTGAACTTTTACAATACTTTTTTAAAAAGTGTTGTTATCAAAACTGATAAGAAATTGATAGAAAAACTCCTTTAGATTACAAAATTGTCTCTAAAATTTACAGCTCGTCATATAGTTGTACTTCTAAAAATTTCAAACTGTTTAAATATCTGGTCTCTTCCCAAATGTATCTACATACATTCCAGCAAAATATTATCTAGTCATTCCCCGTGCAGTAATAGAATTAACTGAGATGAAGTCTTTCAAAGACAATTGTGTCTCCAACAGTATTCCCTACTACATAAATACCATTTTCTTCTAGTATCAGAGCCTCTTTAGATAGTTAATTTGCTTCTTTGTTGAACTCCCTGTAAATATGTTGTGCTTTTACCTTTTGAAATCTCCCACTCAGCATTCGAATTCTCTGCATCCAAGGCTGAAGAGAGACCACTTGTATACAGTTGACATTGTTAAACCAGTCAATTACAACTTTTGAGTCACCTACCAGTTGTAGCCTTGTAATATTTTTATATAGAGCAAATAGAAGTATGCATCATAAAGCTAGGAGTTCCCCTTTCGTGCTTATACCTCTTCCACAATTCATCTTAAGTGTATAGGTACCCAAGACTAGGCATTTTAAAACATATCTTGCACCATATGCTAACCCCTGTCTTGTGAGGCCCCATCAAAAAACCCCACTACCATATTATTTTCAAGTAAGGGAGGTCTAACAACCCTGCAACTTTTAGTAGCTAAAGGGCTCTTTAAAACACCTAGAGCCTAAAAAATCCTACTACAGACTCTGACCAAACTTGGAGGATGATCTTCAAAGATCACCAAGTTCCTTTGTTTCCAAACTTTCCAACATATGTAACAATGGATTCCTTTCCAAATAACCTCCTTTTTGTTCCAGTTTTTTAGACATTCAACAATTTGTCCTCCAACCTAGTAATTTTTTAACTTTAAGTCCTTTAGAACTAAATTCCAAATATATTTTGTAAAGTTACACTCCACAAACAGATGTAATACAGTTTCCTCATCTTTTCCACAAAGTACACATCTACTAGGCCCCAAGAAGCCTCTTTTGACCAGATTCTCCCAAGTGAGAATCCTTTGTTCGAGATATGCTCTTAACTTTCTTGATAGTTCGACACTTAATTGATTCTCCATATCACAGCAGGTTCGTGGGTCATCGAGCTTTACAATCTTTTCCTCTTTATGTCTGACTGATAAATTCTATACTTAACAATTTTTTGAGTTTCTACAGCGAGTTCGTTGTAGTCTTGCTATCTCTTGATCTCCAAGTCCAATCATCTATTGCAATACATGTATCATCTTTCCCCAAGACATATTTAATGTTGATTTTACGAAAGATAATGACTAATTAAATATTTAAAATGCCATTATTAATGGAATACTTCTCGAGGTAATTCTCCATTTAATTCATATTAATCCTTCCATTGAAAAAAGAGCTTTGATTCCTTTTTTCAGTAGAAAAAAAACCTTATATTAGTAAAATATAATAGATCTGTTACAAAAATGACTATCTTCATAATTATTTCTGAACTTTTACAATAATTTTTAAAAAAGTGTTGTTATCAAAACTGATAAGAAACTGATAGAAAAACTCCTTTAGATTACAAAATTGTCTCTAAAATTTATAGCTCATCATATAGTTGTACTTCTAAAATTTCCAAACTGTTTAAATATATGTTCTCTTCCCAAATGTATCTACATACATTCCAGCAAAATATTGTCTAGTCATTCCCCATGCAGTAATAAAATTAACTAAGATGAAGTATTTCAAAGACAATTATGTCTCCAACAGTATTCCCTGCTACATAAATACCATTTTCTTCCTGTACCAGAGCCTCTTTAGATAGCTAATCTACTTCTTTGTTGAACTCCCTGTAAATATGTTGTGCTTTTACCTTTTGAAATCTCCCACTCAGCATTCGAATTCTCTGCATCCAAGGCTGAAGAGAGACCACCTGTAGATAGTTGACATTGTTAAACCAGTCAATTACAACTTTTGAGTCACCTACCAGTTGTAGCCTTGTAATATTTTTATAGAGAGCAAATAGAAGTATGCATCATAAAGCTAGGAGTTCCCCTTTCATGTTTGTTCCTCTTCCATAATTCATCTTAAGTCTCTAGGTACCCAAGACTGGTCATTTTAAAACATATCTTGCACCACATGCTAACCCCCTGTCTTGTGAGGCCCCATCAAAAAACCCCACTACCATATTATTTTCAAGTAAGGGAGGTCTAACAACCCTGCAACTTTTAGTAGCTAAAGGGCTCTTTAAAACACCTAAAGCCTGAAAAATCCTACTACAGACTCTGACCAAACTTGGAGGATGATACTCAAAGATCACCAAGTTCCTTTGTTTCCAAACTTTCCAACATATGTAACAAGGGATTCCTTTCCAAATAACCTCCTTTTTGTTCCAGTTTTTTAGACATTCAACAATTTGTCCTCCAACCTAGTAATTTTTTAACTTTAAGTCCTTTAGAACTAAAGTCCAAATATATTTTGTAAAGTTACACTCCACAAACATATGTAATACAGTTTCCTCATCTTTTCCACAAAGTACACATCTATTAGGCCCCGAGAAGCCTCTTTTGACCAGATTCTCCCAAGTGAGAATCCTATGTTCGAGCATTAACAAAAAAAAAAGTTTTGTTTTCAAAGGGACCTGCCATGTCCAGAGCTCCTTATAACAACAATTTGTTTCTTCAATCTCCTTTTCCAGCATCTGAACTTCATATGTTTGTTTAGCATTCACCTGTCCTTTTTTTGTGTCCCAAGACCATAATAATATATCATTTTCATTGTTTAAAACAAATCCCGACCCTAAAAGCCCCTTAAGATAATTATCCCATTCTTCTTTTTGATCTCCAACCAGCCCCAAAAACTCAACCTTTTCCATCTTGTAGTGTTTAAGTTATTCAAATATACTGACTCGGCATTTGCAAGAAAAACTATGCCTTTTTCTTTTAGAGTTTTGATTAGATTCCCTGATTCCCTGATAACTTATAGTAGATAGTGTTGTTTTATTGAAAAAGAATTTACTTTGAAATTAACGTCCTAAATCATTGTACAAGAGTCCACCAACTTCATCAAAATGACTATGAGAAGGAGAGAACAATTCTGCAGAGATACTCTGAATTTATTTGGATCAGAAGACCAGAGGTTTCAGTGGATATATCAAAATTTTAGGTCATTCTACTTTAAAATCCCTATAGAGAGATAACATGGCTTTTCACCATAGTTACAGGTCAAGAATCCATTACAACCATTCCTTGGTTGGCTCTTTACATTTTATATTTCACATTTCATGAACAAGCAATCTTCGATTGGGCGCAGATTATTTATCGGGAAATCTCGTCACAATTATCGAACTTCAAGAAAAACATGAGATTTTGTATGTCTTTCTATTTGATATTTGTTATTACTTATTTCCATTTATTTAAGGGTTATAGTATCAGAAAAAGAGTTGATTGTAAAATTGAT
Organism: Picea engelmannii; assembly: GCA_009831015.1. Taxonomy (NCBI): domain Eukaryota; kingdom Viridiplantae; phylum Streptophyta; class Pinopsida; order Pinales; family Pinaceae; genus Picea; species Picea engelmannii. Next base: position 552,949 of record ML785177.1, read on the forward strand.
CTCGTAACAATGTGGTATCAGGCCCTATGGAAACAAAAGGTCACTTGCCATTTTTATGAAGTTTACAATGCATTTGTATCTTCTTTCAATAAACTTATCTTCGGAGCGAATACGTCCAGACTGTCCTTGGAAGCATCAACCTTCCTGGATAAAAATGGAAATATTAAAAAAATGGAACATTGTAGTGTGGTGAGAATGTATTGTTCTCGTGAAAAGACTGTTTATCCCCCTTTATTATGTTCTAGATAGAATGTTTTCCACAGATGTTGCCATGCAGTACAGATTTTGGGTACATTTCTTCCATGAGAAAAGGAAGAGACAATTCATTCCATTGTCATGGAAAATTGGGGAAATTTTATTAAGAAGTACCTCTAAAATTGATGAATTTGCAGTACAATTGGACCAATACAATTTAAAATGTGCAGAAGAAATCAAGGGTTTTGACCCAAACCATCTTTTTATTGACCACATGACATATGTCGGATTTAACATTTCACTGACTAATACATATTTATTTGAAGAAGAGGAGGGTGATAGTCAAGACCGACCAACACCAATTGTTGAAGGGAAAATAGAGGATATTGAGACTATTGTCAGTTAACAGACTAACATAAGCAAAGGGGAGGTGTAGCAAATGAAAGAAGTACACATTCTCCTATTGTTTCACAGAAAAGCAACCCACCCAAGCAAAGGTCTCAGTCAGAGCAGAAAAAAGTTTTAACCAATAATTCTGATGATGGAGGCGACAAAAACCCTCTGAAGGGAAGATTGGAGCAGTCCCATAAACGTCAAGTTAAAAGAAAAAGACAAAATTATCAACAAGAGGTAGAACAACACATAACTGAGAATGAAATCATCCTTGAAGATATGGACCTAGACATGGGTATCAAGAATATACAATTTCTTGATGATGAACGTAGATGCAAGAAAGTAAGGAAGTTGCAGCCGAAATTGTAACTCAAGAAAGATTATTTTCAGAGGAAGAATCCTTCACTATTCATAATGCCTTATTTGATAAAAGTTCCAGAAAATTAATTTTTGAAAGATTTGATTCATAAAATAAAAGAATCCAAGGAAAATATAGTTTGCAGTTAGATCTCAACGGCATGCCCCCTTTCATAATTGCCAGAATTTACAAAGCTACATGAGATGCTTTAGAAATGTCAATTAATGATATGGAAGCCGAAAATATCATGCTTAAAGAAAGGGTTAAGGAATTAGAGTCTACTCTAATGCCACCCCCTATATTTGCTACTCCAGTTTCAGCGGTCCAGCCTTGGAAAAGCTCTGATAAAATCCCATAATCAAGTTTAAGGTTGAAAGGAACATCGAAACTACTTGTTTCAACTAGGTGCTATATTGGAGAAAACATAAAAAATAGAATGTCTCTCATCTTAGAGACATGGGATTTATCAAGTATTTTTGTTTCTTTAGGTTCTAAAATTCAAAATTCCAGAGAATACCTACAGTCTGACCTAAAAAATGATGAAGGTTTTTATAAAGATGTTGTAATTACATTTGTTCTAAAAATTTCTAGTATGACCGAGTACAGAAGAAAAGAAAAAGATGTTCCATCCCCAGCACGTGTCAAACAATTAAAAACATGTTGGATAAAGAAAATTAGAACCTTAAAGGAGCTATTAGATGATCTTGATGTTCTAAGTGTTAAAAAGGGTGAAGCTTATTTGAAGTTGGTCCAGTTAGACCTTGCAGGAACTATTGGTGAAGTACAAGATCCTAAATTGATTTTAAATTATATTTTCATGACAAGGCAACAATTTGAGAAGCATGTGGAAATATTAAAGGGCATATCAATGGAGAAGTTCAATAGCATGACCGAGTATACGAAGCAGGAAATTGAAAGTTGGCTTGTAGAATATGTAAATAAAAATGAAGACATTGAAGTTACATTAGTACAACTTTCACTTGATCTTAGAGAATTTGAAAATACATTATTTGACATCAGAGTTAGACAAGAGATAATTGTTGTTCCTATGCATGAATACATTGAGAATTGGTTAAAGTTAGCTTTAATCAAAATTATTGAAGAGGATTAAACAGAAGCGGTTGGTATCGATCGTGAAACTGTCATCGAGGAGAATATAAGAGAAACATCGGCCACAAAATGACCAAGAGATTCCATCACAGTGAGTAATACAAATCACACTCTTCCCAATTCTTTTCTCTTCATTTTCAGAAAAGCATCTAGTTTTGTTTTATCTGTTCCAAGAAAAACTTAGCCGATTTTCCGATCTTTCTCTTTCTGTCTACCTTTCAGGTCCTATCATGTTCATGTTTCTCATCTTTATTTTACGGTCCATGGGAGCATGATCCCAATCCATCTTTGGATGAATGCATTTTAATTTTCTTTAAGACTATCAAAGACTATATTATTTTTTGAGAAAATCTCGAAGAACTACTTCGGGGATAAACTTTAATGATATCTTTTGAACTCTGAGTTTTGAGCATTGGATATTTAAAGTTTTCATATCATATTCTATTTTGTTTTCAATGAAAATACTTCTTTAAAGTTCTCTTATATGTGGGCCTTTATCTTCCCTTCCTTGAATGTGATTGAAAATATTTGGATTATGTGATTGATGAGAGATTTTTAATTGTTATTTATGTATAATATTTCTGTAAATACTATATTTGACATTCCTGGTTCCTTTCTTAGGAATTCTTTGATGCATGTATCTTATTTTCAGTCAACAATATTTTTAATTTATTTGATTCATAAAAATTTAGAGTTTGTTATTTACCATTCTCTTATTTTCCAAACTGTTGTCCCAAGATATTTAAAGATAAATCTTTGAAGAATATATAGAGGAGTACCACCTCTATAAAAATGCAAGGGGGTTAATATCCTTGTGAGGTTGTTGTTTTGATCTTAACTAATTCAAAAATCAACAAGACTTTAGGTTGTGAACCCTAAGTGGACTTGTTTTTCAATGGATTAAAAGTTGTTGAAGAAATATCCTTTCCAAATAGAAAACAATTGCACAACAATGGCATCATCCATGGATGTGTAGTTGTAAATGTTACTAAAGTTTTAATGGAGATATTCAATTGTTGCATGCACAAGAGGTTCACTTACATTGTTAGAAGAAAAAGGTGATTTTATTGAATGGGATGCATCACATATTTTTAACCACATTGACTACTTTCTACAACATGCTAAGTTGAAGGTGATAATTGGTGTCGATTCTAAAAGTGGAGATAAAAATATTCTACATGAATCTAGGTTTTATTTTATTCTTACAAAAGTTAGATTGTTACATTGATATATTCAGATCATAGAGATTGCATTGCCATAGGTTATGTGACAAATGTAGATGAAAGTGATTCTATTGAAGAGAAGCTTTTGGGATCTTTCTCATTTGGTGTGTTGGTAAAGTGACGTTTGCTCGTCGAAGTTACAACTTGGCAACCTTGTATCTTGGCCAATAAAATAAATGGTGGATTTGAATATAGCCTTATTCTTAATTGTTGAAATCATTAAGTAGTTTGAAGGTTAAACAACACAAATGAGCCAAAATAACAACATTAAGTTAGTGGGAGAAAAGGTGAATCTAGTCCATTAGTGTTCTTCACAAGCAAATTACATTGCTAGGGGAATAATTTCAAATGTTCTAGGATGAGAGGTGGTGCACTTTGCACCACTAGTTGCTAATGCATTTGAAATTTTAAGGGCCAAAAAAACTTTTCCCATTGTGAGAAATGTTTCTTATCATAAGGTTCTATATGAAGATAGCCTGCAAACTACTTGCATGACCTTAATGATGCCCCTTTAGATGTGATATTAAGAAAATAAGCAAAGGAACCTAGTGTCAAATTTTGGAAAGTATTCAAAGCAAACCCTCTACAACTGGTGTATCCACCAATGGATAATGTAGATTGTGCCAATATAAAAATTATGATAATAAGTCCATACAACCTTGTAAAATGACAAATTAGAAATGCATCTTCCAAAAGAAAGTTGAGCACAATATTTATAGATGATCCAGATTGTTTTGAGAATGAAATGAATGCAAAAATATAATGAGGAAATACACAGATATATTGCAAGAAACACATAGATATAGTAATACAAAATTTCTATTAATGAGAGAAATGTACAGAAATTGTAATAATACATAGTGAATGAACTCGCTAGAATGGTGGCAGCTTATCTCGTAGAAGAGATGTGATGGCTACGCTCATTCACAAGAAGTTGATGTTTGCTATGAGGCTCCAAATGCCTTTAACATAAATAAAATCCAAAACCCTAACCCCAGAAGATGAAACGCCAAAAGGTTTGTGGGCTCCGATGGGGGTAATTGATACATCAACTTCCCAAAGGTGTAATTTTTGCATACGACCTTTGTTTGGGGCGCATGATAGTTCATTGGAAAGGTCTATCCAAGAAGAACAAATTATGACTAGGCCCAGACTAGAGCCTATGGTTATCACTTGGGCTCCCAGAGGAGAGCCTATGGCTATTGCTTGGGCCCCCAAACTTAAAAAAAAACGTCGTTTAGGGCCTCAAAATGGCCCTGAAAGTTTAGGACCCGAAAAACTGTAGAAAAATTGCCAAGGTGTAAAATTGTATTTCGAGCCAGTGGAATAGGTGGGTGGCCATCGATATCCACCTAGATCATTCCTCCCCCCTTAGGAAGCAATGGTCTTTGAATCTGAACCTTGGTGAGTTGCTTGCGTTGATAAAGGAGCTATCTTGCTTAGCTTCTTGAAGGTTGTCATGAACCCGTTGTTGGAGGGGTTGCATCCATTCAACCAATCTAGCTACATGATCTACCTGAGGGTGGGAGGACTCTATCAGTGAGGATGAGGACTATGTCGGTGAGGATTCAACATGAAGAGCTATATCAGTGGGGGCTAATGGTTAGAACCCCAAGCATGCTTGAAAAGGGTTATGGCCAATAGAGATATGAAGGGCTCTGTTATAGCTTGGCTTGATTGGGTAGTGCAGAGGCACCCTTATAGGTGAAGAAATAATATCTTTGTTCTCTTATACAATCTTGTCGATATGTTTTTGCTAGACAGAAATATCTTGAGCTAAGGATGTGGTGTTAGTGTCCTTTTGTTCACTTTCTGATCGGATCGTGAAGAGGCTAAGCTTTGCAATATGAGAGATTACTTTGCGACACTATTTTATCGAAACAATAGTCTGAACTACCTCTGGTATTCTGTAGAGCTAACCCCCTAGAGTAACAATGAAACTACGAGGTCGAGACTCATAAACAACACGGCGCTTCCATATATATGGTTGGCCTAACAGAACATCACATATTTCTAGTGGGGAAACATCACATAATACCTCATTGTTGAAGGGCTTGATGTCGTAGGACATGTGACACTACTAGCGGACGCAAAGATCCTGACCCTAGGGAGGCCACTCAATGTTATATGGTTGGGGGTGTGGTGTTGTTGGAAAATCTAGTTGCTTGATGACCTCTGCTAGTATAAGGTTCCTCTGGCTTCGACTATCAACAATAAAATGCAGTGGGGTCCCCTTCACCCACATCTGTGAATGGAATTCGCCCTCCCCCTCCTCGGGATCCTCTGGTTCTTCTAGTTGGATTGTTGTGGTCGCTATGGTAGCAGTGGGTTTTGCATTAATGATTTGTCTCCTTTTATTGTTTTCTGAGTTCGAGCTCGGCTCGTTTTCTCTGAGACCAACCACCAATGATTGTTTTGAGCAACATTCATTGGTTTTGTGCTAAGGGATTTTCTGGAAATCACACAATTTTCCAATGTTCTTCTTCGTCTTCATGTTACCCTTCTTTTGCTATGGATTTGACCGGTTGTCTTGAGGTTGATTGTTTTGTGAGTTGGGGTTGCCTTTACCATACTTTGGTTGTTGCAGATTCGCAAACCAGAAATCCAGCTTGTTCTACTGCTTAAATTTCTACTCAATTTTGACAACATATCAATAAGCGGCTTATAATGATGAGATGTCCAAAAACTTTATTTTAGTTTGGATGTACCTGTGTAGAGCCCCACATTATTTTAGAAACAGATGTCGCTTAGAACATTTGATACCCAACTTAGTGGGTAGGGTATGGAAGGTATTTGTGAACTCCGACATTGTTTGGCCCCTCTCTTGACTCAGTGTGGTCCATCTCATGTACTGGTCATCATAGCTCCCAACAGGGTAATATTGTTCCTTAACCACATCCATTAACAAATCCCAAGTGGGTTCAACCTCAAACATTCCAGAATCCTCTGTGCAATTTTACTCACAGTAAGTTTCCCACCAATGTTTTACATGGGGGAGAGACTTAAGGAGCACAAAGGTGATCTTTTCCCTGTCAGAAAAATTATGGACAGAGAAATAACCTTCTAGCAGATTTAACAACTTTTCCAAAGCATCCACATCTATCTGACATTCAAACACAGGAATATCAAAATTAACTTGTACCTTGAAAGGGGTGGTGCCTCCAAAATGATTGCTTGATGAAGACGCATATGTTGTTGTCATCAATTGTTGAAGGATTTGGGAAAAATTATCCATCATTTTGTCCCTTTGTTGCATGAGGGATTCCTCAAGAAACAAATTAATATAATCTTTTGCTCCCTTGTCTCTCTTTTCTTTTTCTATGGGAGGCTGCTCAAGCTGCAAGGGCAGTTGTCCTCAAGAGAAACTAGCTCGATACCCAACTCTCTATACCCTGACCTCATCGAGGACATGCACTAAGAAATGGCAAGGAGTATCCTGCTATGATATCACTGATCTAGATTATTTTGAGAATGGAATGAAGGCGGAAATATAATAAGGAAATACACATATATATTTCAAGAAACATAGAGATGCAGTAATACAAAATTTCTATTAATGAGAGAAATGTACAAAAATTGTAATAATACAGAGTGAATGAACTCGCTAGAATGGTGGCAGCTTATCTTTGAGAAGAGATGTGATGACTACACTCATTCATAAGAATATGATGTTTGAAATGAGGCTCCAAATGCCTTTTTAACATAAAAAAAATCCAAAACCCTAACCATGGAAGATGAAATGCCAAAAGGTTTGCGGGCCCCAATGGGGGTAGTTGATACATCAACGTCCTGATGGCATAAATTTTTCATACGATCTCCATTTGGGGTGAACAATAGCTCGTTGGAAAGGTCTAGCCGAGAAGAAAACATTTCGACCAGGCCCGGGCTAGAGTTTACAACTATCACCTGGGCCCCCAAATGTAAAAAAAACGTCGTTTAGTGCCTCAAAGTGGCCCTAGAAGTTTAGGACTCAGAAAACTGTAGAAAAATTGCCAAGGTGGAAAATTGTATATCGAGCTAGTGGAATAGGTAGGTGGCCACCAATATACACCTGGATCAATAAAAACATTCAATGAAAGTGCATTCTATGCAAAAATAGGCACTGCATTTTGCTGTGAAATTTTTTGTATTTCTAAAATTCCATTTCAGTCAATGGTTGAGGGTAATAAGAAGGTGCATCTCGTGAATGAAAATCCAGAAAGAGACTTTCTATTAAATTCTCTAGCATCAAATCCCCGTATTGCCAAATAAGGAAAAGGGAGTAAAATAACTCTACTTACAATGAAATTTGACATGGTAGACATGTGTTAAAATGCATGGTTTACATGTTATGGAATAAAAAAAAGAACTTTCTACCATTGTAAGAATATGTTTATAAATGGTGATTTGAAGACCATGAATGGCAATATCAAATTTGCAAAAATCTAGATCAAATAATATTGCAATAGTAGACAATTTTAATAAGATTGTGGACTAAAATTTAGATAAGGTTCCACATCTAACACATTCAATAAGTCAATATAGAACAAGAGCACCTCTCAAATCATTTCCATCTAATATGTCCCAAGGTTTCTTCCTCAAGATGGCTAATGAAGACATCTAATGGATTGGTCTTTCTCCAATGTCAAAATCCAGTTTGAACAAAGTAATCAAAAAATAGTTTCGAGATGTTGCAATCACAAAGAATAACTTCTTTGCAAGGTGTAATGATTATTTTTTTATCATGAACAAGCATAGGGCCATTATTGATCCAACCAAAATAGAATGATTGTGAATAGTTCCGATAGCCTATAATCGCTATATTTCAAGTTATTGCCATATGTATTATGCCCATAAATTATCTCTAGAGAAGAGTCCAAACACTTACTTGAGAATTATGCATGACAACATGGATAAGTCCAAATCTTCTATATTAAGGTTGGGTAAGAATGAAAAGGTTACAAGTAATGTCATGAATCTTCCCATTTCTTTGACTGGTATGCTAACACATGGACATAATACTATGGGATTTGGCCACTTCAATATTTCCTTTTTGAAGATGGGTTCAAATTTCTCTATGACTTCATTGGCTAAATGTCTAGATGATATTGAGAAAATTGTGGTGGATCAATAAGGGGATTTATTTTACAAAAGCGGAACATCGAAGCACCCATTGCATGAAGCTCTATTACAACTTGAGTCTTATGGAAAATGGTTTATCTACATGCAAGATGATATGTGAGCACATGAGATAAGTGTTGATAATACAAACTTTTGTAGGGAAAAGAGAAATTTGTCACCAATAGTATTGTTGCAAATGGATAATTATGCAAGTGATAACAAAAATAACTATGCGTTTTCACTTTTATCCCCTTTAACATCAAGGAGGTTGTTTGACATTGTTGAAGTTGAATTCCTCCCCATGGGACACACACATGAAGACATAGATGGAACTTATGGGAGGTTAGCAACTAAATTAATGCGAAAAGACATAGTTTCACTGCCAAAGATGATGAACACTTATAGGACATATGAGGATCACAATACCTATGTCCCATATTTAATTAATGATTTTTTTGACTTCAAGAGCTTTGTGGGACCACAACTTTTGGATCGTAACTCCAAGATCACTGGTATCAAAGGATGTTAGTTCTTCAAATTTCAACTTATTGATGACATGCCAATTATGCAATATAAAGCCTCACTTCATAATGAAAAGTTGTCACTTCCTACTCATACGTGGCATTCTTGACTTGATGGTAGTGTAGACTTACCAATGGGGCAACCAATTGTTAAATATACAAGTAAGGAGACCTTGTGATATGGATTGAATAAAAGGGGATTATAAACATATATTTCATTATGGAAGAAAGGGATTGATAAGGGAGGGGGACAATATTAGTATCCCAAGATAATTGGGAAACTATATATAAATCTTTGGACACTCCCTTTTAGAGCATCGATAACTCAAGAACTAATTTCAAGCCATCCACAATGCAAGAAATAAGAAACAATGCTCTTATAAAGTCCTCACATGAAGTTATAGAAGTGTACTTGACATAAAATGTCCCCACAACTAAGGATTGATGTGTTGGACCTTTATGCAACAAGCCTATAGATCCATTCTCTCAGAAGGATGATGTTGTAGAGGGAAAAATGGTCATAGTACAATCACCAAATCAAGATTATGTAGTATGGTTGGGTAGGGAAAAGGAAAGTGTTTAGCGAGATCTGGATGCTACGACTGAGTCTTACAAAGTAGAGGTTCAATGGTGGAAGCCAACTCGAACATCAAAGTTTAACAAATAATTGAAACAACAATGGGTTGTTGGTTCGTAAGAAAATATGTTCACTGATGTTAATCGCATCATATGGGCACGATCACCAAGGATAGGATGGACATGAGAGCAAATACAAATAATTGAGAAGGGCCTTGCATCAATTAAGGAACATCAAGAACATATGGAGCATAATGTTGAGAGTGGGAGTGATATTGATGAATGAAACTTTATTTGAGTGATGTTGCCTTAAATATTTATTAAAAAGTACAACTCTAGAATGCAATGATATTTGTCTCCCTTGTTTTAATTTTATTGCATCTCTTCAATCTTGTTATATTTAGCAATGAGTGTCATAGTGATATTATGCATGCACATACACAAATAATATGTTGACAATTGTACATTAATTTTGAATTTAGATATTATATACAAATTAAGAAAAAATTTCAAAATATTGAAATCTAAATACACATTATAGCAATTAGATATTGACACTTTTGTATTTCAAAATTCACATTTTTTAAAATCAAAATTTGCACTTTTGGAATCAAAAGTTGTAGTTTTCAAATTGAAAATCACACTTTTTAGGTTCAAAATTATTCAAAATTCACACTTTTGGAATAAAAAATCACAGTTTTGAAGACCAATATCACAACTTTCAAAACCCAATTTTGCACTATAGAAATGCTAATATTGACACTTTTAGAATCGAAATTCATATTTCTTTAGTCTAGGTTCTGCATAGTTAATCCAAATTTAATTCTCAAGTGCTTAGCCCTTCTGTGTGTGTTACTAAATCCCAAAACAAGAAATAAAATAATGCTAAACTAGTGGGAATCTTTTTGGTGTAAGAAATAATCAACATCCATAATGAAAAATCAATCAATGAAGGAATAATTCCATGGAGTTTGATATGATCATACCTTAACGAGGATAAGCACAATCAATGGCTCATATCTCCCATGGAATTTTGTAAGTGGGCATAGTGGAACGTTTGGTTTCACCATGATTTATTGAGAAACAATTGTTACAAACATATTGATGGGCAAGAGGGCATGTGGAATTTCTCAATCCTATGTAAAGGGAGTTCTTTATTTCATCGGGAATGATGAAGAATGATCAATAGGGAAGATCGACATCGAGGAAAATTTGTGACATTTTTCAAGTTTATGAGAAGGGGGGTACCCATATTGCCACAAATCACTAGGAATGACACCAACAGAGGGTGAATGATGACAAGGAATATTCAAGGTATTGTTAAACTCTATGGTAAGGGTCACCTCATTTTCATTGCTAATCACCCATATCCATTTCATTGAGGACACGAGGATGACCAAAATTGTAATGGTGGGGGTTACACCCCTTAGGTTAGAAGATTATAATGCCAAAGAATATGCAACAAACCAATGAGATACAAGATTCCATCATTTATTAAGGGTGCTAAATCTATCATCACAATCACAAACTGATGCATGGAGGCCTATTTAAATTTGTAAACCATATAACGCCATTTAAACCTCAAGCACTTTTCTCCCTATTGAAACCCCCACTAAAAACTTAAATGGAAATTCAAATATGTTTATTGTGTTGTGGTTTAATGGTTTAATGAGATGTTACTAAATGTAAATGGCCCATATTCAAACATAATAGGGATACAACATTAAATGATGTATAATTTCATTTAGCTTGACAACTCTCCATGTTGAAGTAGGATCACAAAATTGCAAAAATAAGGCTCATAGCATCTCATGATTTTTTAAAACCACTTATCAAGTTTACCAAAAAACGTGAAAATTCAAATAAGAATAAGTGATAGAGAGGCTAGAGTCACATGAAGAGCACTTATGTTGGAGCATTGTGAAACAACGAAATTCATGAGTGTGCTAGAAGAGAGTAACACGAGCAAGCTTGACGTGAAAGGAAATGGGAACACACGGTCTTGTTGTCCTTTGATTGCAAACGAATGCAATGGGAGCAAGTGTGCAACAAGAGACATAAATGATGACCATGTTTAGAAGGAATGTGCACTAGAGGAGAGCATGCAACATAAGTTAGGTGTGATAAGTATAGTTCAGGTGCACGATAGTAAGCACACCTGGAGAGAATGATGAGAATGCATGACAGTGAGTGCATACAATTGATGAAGAATTCCAAGGGAAGATGAAAAGTCGGGAAGGAAGGTGAAATGATGGGTGCAAATTTGAAATACCAAGGAAGGTGAAGAATTATCGAGGGAGATGAGCAATCATATATGATAACAATTAAATGTATGGCACCCTAGAGGATGGTGTTGGTAGTTAGCCCTAAGAAATAGAGTTAAAGGTAGAGATTTAGTCAAGAACCATATTGTTGATTAATTGGGTTGGTTTTCATTGATGTCAACCCTTGAAGCAAGTCAGGTAGTAAGTTTCTTTGATGTATAACAATATGGATATCAATGCATTTGCAGTTAAGACTATTCTAGATGGATAGTACATGTCATGTCATTTCCGGTGATATGTGAACGTCACATAACTCCTCATGGTTAAAGAGTTATGGCCCTGTGAAGTTGGAGAACCCTCATGAGTTATCCAAAAGCCCCTAGAAGGTCAAAGAAGTCAAATTATTCTAGAAACTCCTAGAAGAAGTTGACTAGTCAAAATGGGTGAAACTAGGAGCTAATCATGGGTTAAGTTGTTGCAATAAGAAAATATTTAAAAATAAATTATTTGCAACTAGAAGTGGAGAGTTTACTATTTGTGAATAAAGTGGTTATAAGTGGACAAGTGGCTAGAAGTGGGTGTTATCACTGAAATTTCGTCCGCAAATGGTTACAAGAATTCAGCATCGTCAAACAGTGATGAGGTCACCCATGGACCAAAATTACCACAAAAGCATTTCCAAAGGGTCAAAAACTATACAACCAGTGACAAAATTGAAAGGCGCTATGAATACACAGGGCGCACACACACCTGCGCAAAACAGAAACGCAAGAATCGCGCACATGCTCCCGATGCGCGACTGTTGTCGCAAAAAACCACGCACCTGAGAAACGACGCATTTATGAGAGTGGTCGGCCTCCCACCCACTTCTGGTTCAGCTTCCAAGTTGATTTGACACTCAAATCTAGACTGGATTCAATTGGGTGGCTGGTCAAAGACCTAGAAATGCCCTAATTAGCCTCTTTACACACTACAAACTGGTTGGACAATACCTCAAAGAAATGCTATAAAAAGGCCATGGATGCACTTCATTTTTCAAGGAATTCATAGCAAAGTTATGCTGCCACTATTCTCTTGAGGAATCCTCTATTCTTATCAAGAGTATACTAGCATCATTGCATTGGGCAATCCATCTCACCCCTTAAGTGGATTAGCAAAGAATTCTTTCACCATTTTCATTTTCAAAGTTGTAAGAAGAGCTTATTTGTGGAGGTCCAAGAGTCCTCCCTTGGAGGAAGAAGGGACTCATAGTCCTCTTTCTTCTCCATGTTTTCTTTCACTAATATCAGCCTTACCATTGGTGACATGGGTCTCATTATTTCTTTTGTCCTTATGTCCCTATGCTCATTAATTTAGTTGTTGTTTAATTCTTAGTTGTTCTTTTATATTTCTTTCTCTAACCCTTTTCCTTACAGTCGTCTTGCTTAGCAAACCCAATGAAGCTTGCAAGCACCTCTACTTTGCTCACTAAGGTGACGAAAGAGGTGCAACAGATTGGCGACTCCACCAGGGAAAGGTATCAATTTACTACCCCATTTGGGTCTTTCTAGCTCTTCTTTTGGTTTATTTAACTTGCAAGAGCATTAACCGACCTGAGCCAACCTGCTAAACACCCAATTCTTAGTTGAATTGAGAGAATTCCATCCAGAATTTTCATTCACGATCGTGTGTCACCTGTGCACGGGTTTTTTGGCCCATAGATGGGCATCGTGCACACATGCGCTTAAGTCACAGTTTTGTTCTACGCACCTGCGCCCATACTCTCGTTTCGGTCTACGCACAGTCGCTCAGTGCGCCTTTGTCTCCACTGAGACCCGTGCACCTATGCAAAAATTACACATTGTAAGGTTTTTTGAGATTTGGGGAAGGCCTTTAGCCTTCTTAAAAGTGATTTCATGCATATTTTAAGCTGCACCACACTTAGTCCCCTCTTCATATAAAGGGATTAGTCAAAACACATAGACACTTAGGGGGTTTAAAATCATTATTTCATCTTTTGCTTTCATTTTTGCCACATGGATGGCTTGTGTTACACGTCAAAATTACTCAGTTGGATAAGTGTCACATGTTCCTCTCAATTGTCGTAAGTGCCGCATCTTCCTTACAACTTTCGCAAGTGTCGCAAGTTGGTCATAAGTGTCGCAAATAATGTTCGAGCATACTGCCATGCCAACGACACTAAGGAGATACTTAGAACATCTCATATGCTTGATTTGAAGAAGGAGAACTGGTTTACTGAAGTCAAATGACTCTTAACACCTGAAGAGAACTCTGAAACAAAGGTTTTGAGGGGGAGCGCTCCCCTATATCAGCTCTAGAAGCGTTGGCGGTCCCCTACAGGGCTTCAGGGAGCATTATAACATTCCCCTACCCCCTTTGAAGGAGCACTACTCATCTTGAAAGCGTTGGCGCTCCCCTAAAGCTTACCAGGTAGCGCTAAAGCGCTCTGATGCCCCTTCTAAGGGAGCACTGCCTAATCTGAGGCAGTAGTTGGCCCGTTGAGGAGAATAAGGGGAGTATCTTTTGATATTAGGAGGCAGTTGTGTTCAAATTCTTGGTTTCATCAAGAGATCCTTGATCTAAGGAGGAAGTTCCCAACTTGTTCTAAAGATAACTCAAGAGGTTAAGCTCCTCTTAACCTATATAAGCGGGCTCTATGATGGTGGAAAGGGGGAAGAACTGCTGGTATGAAACTTATGATCTTGAAGAAGACACATAGTCAACCAAAGGAGAGTGATCAGTGAAGCTGCTGTTATCCAGGTTGTGGATCTTTTAGGAAAGGGTTAGACGAAGAGGACTCGACGAAGCTGTCGCATTCGCATCTACGATTGTAAGTATTGTTGTCGTCATTCTCATCAATATGACACGCTTGGCCTGTTTCTTTCTAGTTTGTGTCTGATGTCACATGAACTTATCATTAATTGATAGATCTGTTTTCAAGCTAATGTCAATAGAGTAGGAAGTGGTCGTATCTTGTTTTGTCCACAGGATCCAGC
>ML785177.1:578011-598758 GCA_009831015.1 Picea engelmannii
ACCAATGATCCTATATTACATGACCCCACATGGCCTACAATGCCCACCAAACTACCTTCAGAAATCCCCAAGTTTGAAGGAAAGGTAGGAGATGACCCTGCCAACCATGTCATGACTTTCCACCTATGGTGCTCTTCCAACAACATTATGGATGATTCCATTAGACTATGATTATTTCAATGCACACTCACTGGCCCATCTGCTAAATGGTATGTAGATGAAAAATTTGGGTCCCATGCGACTTTCGAGTCCTTGGCCAAAGCATTTTTTACCTTCTTCCAATTACCAATCTGCCATGACAATGGTCTTGAACTACTCTCTAATTTCAAACAAACCTCAGCCACACATAACGCTGATCACATTCATGAGTGGCGTAGACAACGTAGTTTATGCAAAGCTGAAACCACCAAACAATAGTGTCTTGACTGGTTTCTCAGATCACTTATCTCTCTCCTCGGTAAAGATGTAGCTTCCACCTTCCCTCAATTCGAAGAAGAAGCCATCAGTAAGGATCAACAATACGACCTCATCTATTCACAATTAGGGTACTTATACACGTACTTCCTGATCTCCCCAAACCCGTGTCATTCGGTCAAGACAAACCCGGGATGTCTCACTCAACAGACAGATTCATTGGTAATACCACACACCACAGTCCTCAACCCCAACCACCACCAATGTATGGCACACCTCAATATCCGCCGACATATGGGGGAACCTCTTATTACCCCCCACCCCCTTATCAATAGCCATACCCTGTTGCTATTCCTCCGCCCATTAGTGGGCCACTGTCGGCACCCCCAATACATCCACCGATCCAAACAAGTTCTGGTACCCCCTCTACCTCAGCTTATACTATGAGTACTAGCGAAAGCACCATGCCTTCCTATGTACCTTATGGATCACAACCCCCACAGAATTCATACTTTCCCTTTCCTGGTCCTCCACAGCCCATGGCACCCACACACCCTCACGCTGGGGTGAATTTTCTTCAACCCTCTCCAGTTCAGCAATATCAAAATTTCGAACAGCTGAATACGGCAAATTCGACCCATCCGTCGAATAATGCCAAAAAGAAAGGAAGAAACGGGAACAATAACAACCCCGTCCAAGGTGGGAATCAACCCCAACAAAACCAACTGGTTGGGGGCAACCAGAAACAAGGGAATCAGAACCCCCAGGGGGGCAATAACAACAGGCGTTAAGGGAGAAATAACAATACTATCAAAACCAACTTCGCTTGTGCCCTTTGCGGTGAGTTCGGTCATTATACTCATCATTGCCCCCAAATCATTGATTTTAAATGGTTGAAAGACTTAGGCAGTCTACCACATCCTCCAGCACCACCTGCCCCTCAGCAGGCCCCACAACAATACGTGCAACAAGCCCCCCCCAGCAGTATTGCAGAATCCTATTCCACAACAAGGTGTGATAAACACCCAACAGGACATGCAGCCTACCCCACCTCAATTGGGACAGTACCTCAATCCAAACAATCTAGCAGATCGCACGATCCTCCTCACCAGTGAAGAAGAAATCCTTCTGCAAACACGTAATCATCAGTACCATGCACCCGTTGAGTCCCCTCCCATTCCTCCAGAAACAATCCCCACACCAACAGGACCCCCATTGGTGATCCCTCACCCTAACACAAAACCACCTATTCGCATCCCTCGAATCCCATTGCGCAAGAATGTCCACAACCCACAAGCTAGGGCAGCTCATAATTACAGTTTGGTTGATGACTTAGCACAATCCCCGACTGCCATGTCCATCTTAGAAGTCCTTCAGACTTGTCCCACTCAGCGGAAATCATTACTTTCTGCCTTGGGGGCAGTCGACCCCGCAAATACTCGACTCATTACATTTGATCTCGATAGCGGAGAACCTCGCCTTCCCGCTTTGATCGCTTTTCAAATCCCAGTGAAAATTCGAAACATTACAATTCATCAATGCATCATTGATGAAGGTGCATCCACGTGCATTATGTCCAAATCTATATGGCAGAAACTTGGTTCCCCCGAACTCATACCATCTGCCATTACCTTACGAGCTTATGATGGATGACCATCGTCTCCTGAAGAGATCTTCCAAAATGTCCCCATAGAACTTGGGGGCAAGACTATTCTCATCGACATTGAAGTTATCGATACCCCACTCAATTATAATATCCCGTTCGATCATAGCTACATGTACGCTATGAAGGCAGTTGCCTCTTCTGTCTTTAGAACAATGATGTTCCCCCATAACTGAAATATCATTACCATTGACCAAGTCTCACATTATGAGCCTAACCCTTCTGCCAACATCGATAACATTCTTCCTCTCATCCACACAAGTCACGACACATACCCACTCATTGAAATGGGTCCTGGAATTTTCAAAGACCCATCATTGTTAGGAACTTACCATGGAGCACCACCGCTCCTTCATCCTTCCAATCAAGTATGTGTCGTATCATCCAATGGGACTGACATAGAGGATACCCTTCCTCCTAGGGAGGCTTCTATCATATCTAACGTTCCACTAGTTGCAGAGCTCCCCCCTCACGAGCCTCCTGCGAACTCATCGACCCCACCAGTCCACGATTTCACCTCTCCCCAAGGACATATCCCAGTTTGGGAGACAGTTCCCCAAGCCATTACTCAAATCCCCTTCTTCTACCCTCCACCTAGCGTACAAGCTTTCCAAGTAGCCACAACGCTTACACTCCCTAATATGGTGTTAGCAATTCCAGTTTGGTATTTACATCCACCAGAGATGGTCCCACGACCATCTCTTCCCCCCCAAACAGAAGGAATCCCAATGACGATTCCCATACTTACTCCCACCATACCCTCTACACCCCCACTCACTACTCTCCCTACCACAGCTGGGGGCAAGAGAAAGAAGAAGGAGCCCACAACTCCACTTCCCCCGCGCGTCCAACCCCCTTGCGCGCTATGTGAGAAAGATGGATACCAAACCAACAACTGCCCATCTCTACCCGAGTTACGGAACCTGATTCCACTCAATCAAACACCATCAACGCTCACCACCATAGCAAGTACTGCCGCCCCCGCCTCTCACTCAAGTAGTAAAGGGTTGCGAACCAAATTCGTTTGCGCTATATGTTCAGAATATGGCCATTATACACACCATTGCCCAGCACTGCCATGCTTCCGGCAGACATTAGCCGTAGTACGCCAAAGCTTCCATGATGAACCCAATCCAGCTACATCATCCCTACCAACAATCACTGACATCCATTATGTCACAACTTCAGTCAATGAACGTATGAGATGCCCTTGCTCTCTATGGGAATCCTTAGATCATTTTACATACCAATGTCCTATGATCATTGAATACATGCAACACCAAATGACCTTGATTCAAACCCCTACAGAATCGATGGTTGACCTTACCTCGTCACTAGAGATTCTTCATATCATTTCTTTCGAACCTGAGGCCCTCCCAACGCCTCCATGATTCTTGGATGACTTATCCGAGGATTCACCCCCAAATCCCCCCAATTCTCCCGCTCATTTCCCTACGGAAATTTTACATCCAACTACCACAGGTACTCCTCAGTACTTCGATATTTGGTTTATGTCAAGCGAACCATCACAATCTCATTGCGTCATTCCCCCCTACTTCTTCATCACTAGGGGGCAGCCACACGACAACAGTCACCAATATCACTCTTCACGACCCCTTGTATTCCCGCCAATTCCACTGTGACGAGGAAATACTCAAAGAGTTAAACACCCCCGACTACCCATGGGATACGCTACACCACCAAGTGCTCTTCTTTCCACAGAAAGCCTCTCTACCTCCTAACCAACACCCCATATACGCGGTCGAAACCAAGGATTTTATCCCATCGGGGCATATCGACTGGTTCAACAACCTCGTTCCTGCCCCTGATGCTTTTGAAGAAGGCAACATGGCCAACATTTCCCCGACCATCAAAATCAATATTTCCATCAAAGATGGCATTATCGAGGAAATCACCATTGGAGTTGCTTGCACTCAAGAAATCATTGCCTATAAAGCCCTCTTCCAAGAATATTGGGATATTTTTGCCTGGTCATACACAGGAATGCCTGGCCTTGATCCCTCTATCGTCGAACATCACATCGACACCTGCCCAGACATTACACCAGTTCGTCAAAAACAACGACCGCTACACCCATCCAAAGCAGCAGCCATCAAAGCCGAGATTGACAAATTACGCGCAGCTGGGTTCATCTACCCCATCGCCTATACCTCATGGGTTTCCAACCCTATACCCGTTAATAAAAAACAGGGCACTATCTACGTCTGCACATACTTTCACGATCTTAATCACGCATGTCCCAAAGACAACTTTCCAACACCTTTCATCGATCAAATTATCGATGACTGCGCAGGCCACGAGGCTCTATCCTTCATGGATAGTTTCTCTGGTTATAATCAAATCCAAATTCACCCAGTCGATCAGTACAAAACCACATTCACTACCCCTTAGGGTACTTTTGCATATCGTATCATGCCTTTTGGCTTAAAGAATGCTGGCGCAACTTTCCAACAGGCTATGACATACATTTTTCACGATCTGGCTCATATCATCCTCGCATACTTGGACGACCTCACAGCTCGATCCAAGAAATGTACCCAACACCTTGATGATTTACGGATCATCTTCCAATGGTGTCATCAGTACAACATCCACTTGAACCCCCTCAAGTGTGTGTTATGCGTCACTGTGAGGTGCCTCCTCGGATTCATCGTTTCCCAAAGCAGTATTATCGTAGACCCCCTCAAAGTCCAAGCCATCACAGAAATTCCACCTCCCCGGAATTTACGTCAACTCCAAAGCCTACAAGGAAAAGCTAACTTTCTACGACGATTTGTCCCAGACTACACCACTCGCACACACGATTTCCTTCGCTTACTACACCACGACATCCCATTTTACTGGGATGAACATGCCCAAAAATCATTTGACGATCTTAAAATGGCGCTCTCCAACACCCCTTTAATCAGTGCACCCGACTACAATCGCAACTATATCCTCTACATATCAACATCGATTGTCTTAGTAGCAGGAGTTCTCATTCAAATCGGTGATGACGATCGTGAGCATGTCATTTATTACGTTAATAAAAACCTCTCAGGGCCACCCTTGAAGTATAAAAACGAATAGAAACTAGCCCTTGCAGTCGTCCTTGCAGTCCATAAACTGCGTCATTACATTCTGCTTTGCACGACTAAGGTCATAGCAGATTCCAACCCTATGCAATACTTGCTCAGTCGTCGGCAAATTAATGGCAAATTTGCCCGATGGATCATTATCCTTCAGGAGTATGATCTTGAATTCTCAACACCCAAGAGCAAGAAAGCTCTCATCCTCACCAAACTTGTCACAGCCTTCCCCTTTGATACTACCAGTGCCCCCGTCAATACCGACTTTCTCGACGAACATCTCTTTTACATCACTTCGGATGATCCTTGGTATGGGGACCTCCTCGTCTACCTCCGAACTCAAAATTTTGGTAACCACCTTTCACGAGATGATCGTCGTCGTATTCGCCACCAGGCCCCCCGCAACCTCCTCATCGAAGACATCTTATACCAACGAGGGGTCAACACCATTCTTCGTCGATGCCTGACCATTGACGAGGCCGATAGAGTCTTGAACGACTGCCATAACGGCGCATCTGGGGGCCATCTTTCGGGAATGTCCACTGCTCAGAAAATCATTTGAGCAGGTTACTTTTGGCCTACATTGTTTCACGATTGCATTCATGTCGTGAAACGATGCGAGAAGTGTCAGCTTTACGCCAACAAAGCACAAGTACCACCTGCTCTTCTTCATCCAATCATTACTGCCGACCCCTTTTGTAAATGGGGCATCGACTTCGTGACCTGTAATCCCTCCTCCAACAATGGGCATAAATACATTGTTGTCACAGTCGATTACTTCACAAAATGGGCGGAAGCTATGCCCACCTTCAACAATACTGCTGACACTGCAGCGCGTTCTTTCTTTAACCACGTCATATCCTGCTTTGGAGTACCACTCCAATTAGTTTATGATCACGGGAAACACTTCGAGAATGAGATTTTCATCGAACTCTCATCTCGGTTAGGATTCTCCCATGAGTTTGCCTCACCATATTACCCTTAGTCTAATGAACAGGTCGAAGCAGTTAACAAGGTCCTCAAGACCATGTTACAACGCACAATTAATAAACATAAGACCAATTGGCATCATATGTTATTTTTCGCGCTATGGGCTTACCGTACGGTTGTGAAAACAGCCATTGGTTTCACACCATTTCATCTAGTCCATGGGGTTGAGGCCACTCTTCCCATCGAGTGCGAAATTCCCACCTTACGCACCGCAATTGAGCTATTACCCGACACTGCTCCAATGGAGCAGCACTTGTTGAACTTAGAGTCCCTGGATGAAGATCGTCGATCTTCCTTACAAAACAATGAGGCAGCTAAAAAATGTTCAAAGGCCTCCTTTGATTGCCATGTCAACCTTCGCTCATTTCACGAAGGTGACCTCGTCCTTGCTTACGATATCGCTCACGATACCTTTGGTCATGGAAAATTCGAGTCACTATGGAATGGCCCATACATTATCCAACATTGCCTCACCAAAGGCGTATACATCCTGGCCTCTCCTAAAGGCCTCTCTCTCAAAGAACCCGTCAATGGGTTATACTTAAAGAAATTTTATGCCTAAGCGTAGCAATTCTACTTTAGGTTATTTCTTTTATAGTGTTTTTAATCTTTTTTCCATCCCTCATGTCTAAACTATCATTTGTGCTATGGACAGATGTTTCCTCCACCAACCTACCACATCGGTTACGCCGATGGCGCCAGCCGTTGGCCACAAAATCTCGCTTCGGCAGCTTGGGCCCTCTATACCCCCTCACATGAAATGCTCCATTCGAGCGGCATATGTTTGGGTTCAGCCACCAACAACCAAGCCAAATACACTATCGTCATTGGCCTCCTCGCCGATGCCCAACATCATCGTATTCGTCACCTTAGCATCTTTCTCGACTCTCAACTAGTCGTTCTCCAGCTCAACAATGTGTACCACATCCGCGATCCTTGCCTCTTTCACAAATACCTGCAGGTTAGACTTTTATCTTGACATTTTGATTTCATTACATTTACACATATTCCAAGACAACAGAATCAAACTACAGATAACTTAGCTAACATTGTGTTAGACTGGCATATATCACATCAAGATACCTCTACACATACATAAACATATCAAAAACATGTCAAAGCATATATAGATTAGACATCATCAACACATTAACAAAACACATGTAAACATCACATAGATCTCAAAATGTATACTCATGTATATATAAGTCGGTCCACAGTGCCATCCAAATGTTTACATACAAAAATACAAGTATCTGCAGACCAGTGAAGCACCTCGGTACAAAATGGGCTCACTAGCCTATATACAAAAATACAAAAATACATAGAGCACCACTCAAGGTGCCTCTAGAGCACCACCTTTTGCCCCTCCCTCGGGTTGTGGTCCCCCACCCACTACTGGTCCCTCTGGACCAGGAGGTAACCGTCTGGTCATAGTAGCACCTGCTACTACTGCTTGTCGTACCACGGCCCGCCACGGCGGTGGAACCCCCACACACTGCTCCAGGATACCCTCATCTTGGATACGCGACCACATGCCCTCAGGCATGCCCCATAGCGCCACCTCCAGGCGATGACGAATATCCTCAAAATCTGCTCCGGTATTCGCCGGAGGAGCATGTGATGGCCTGGCACCTGGGTCATCAAACTAGCGTCTCCTCACTGCTCTCTCAGGCTCAGCTGGTCTTGCCTCGGTGTCCTCATGCCGACGTCTCTCTCTTACCCGCGGCGGTCTCCCCGGCTCCTGGCGAGGCGACGCCCTCAGCAACTCAACCTCGTGCCCGCAAGGTGCCACATCTGCACATACACATAACCAAAAGATAGTATCAGCATCTATACCAAGTACATATGTCATGCTATCTCAAAAAATATATATATCAAACTCATAAACATACCTCGATGATCAAAAACCTCCCCTGGAGGTAACACCATGTCCGGATCACCCCGGAAGTCAACACCAGCGTATGGAAACTGCAGTATCACCTGCGGCATCTGTCACCACACCTGCGTTGCCTCAGCCGTGAAGAAGTGGTTGCCCTTGCCACCACCGTGGCACAGCAAAATAGTCGACCACCGCCTCAGTCACAGCTCACGCGCCCCAAGCGCGCCCAATAAAATCCTAGGGTGCAACATAGGCACCCTCTCCAAAAACCAGGCCACCAGAATGGACCCAAAGGCAAACTCTCCTGTATCAGTGGACCGACAATGGTCCAGCTGCCCTACCATCCTGGCATACAGCATAAGCCCCCAGACAAAGTGCTCACCGGCCAGTACCCTCTCCATAATACTCAGTTGACCACCACTGATCCACTGAGTCACAAGGGACCCGTACACCCTCACAATCATCGATGTTATACAGCGATGCGCTAGAGCATCCATCACCCCGATGCTCATGACAAAGCCCAACATAAAGTTCGCCCTGGAATAGTATCTCCAGCCCACTGTCACTAACACCACGTCAGCAGGTAACATCGGCTCCGTCGATTGGGGCATTCCCCGAAACGAGAGCCCAGTCAAAAAATATATATCCTCCACCGCAGTGAAGGCAATCTGCTCTCCCCGCACAATAAAACAATGCAGGTCCGGACTCCACACCCGGATAAAGAACTGTAGGAGATACTTCTACGCCAGTATCAACGAGCACTCAAAGAACTTTAGTAGCCCACAAGCTACCAAAGTAGCACAAACCCCTGGCTCCTCAATCTCCACAACATCTCTCAGCTGGGACCAATCCCGCTCTCGCCAACCAACCGACATCGTGCAAAATGATCGCCTGCAGCCACATAAAATAGTCCTAGGTCAGCCACATTGACCATAAAAAACATTAAAAAGATAATTTTTACACCTGTCAACCTTGCCTCCAAGGCGCGGCTATTTAACCCACAGGCGCACACACATGCGCGCCTGTTCACCCCACAGGCGCGCACGTATGCGTACCTGTTCACCCCATAGGCACGCACGTATGCGCGCCTGTTCACTCCACAGGTGCGCCTGTCCATCCCACAGGCGCGCATGCATGCGTGTCTGCTCATCCTACAGGGGCACCTCCATGCGCCCCTATCAAGAACACAGGCGCGCATCAAAGTGTGCCTGTCCACTACACAGCCGCGCACACATGAGCGGCTGTGTCGCCAACAGGCACGCACATAATGTGTGCCTTTGTCCCCTTTACAGGCACCCCCATGTGCGGCTATCCGGACGACAAGCACACACTTGTGCATGCATATTTCCAGATCGCCCGCGCACTTGAGGGCCCACACCCCTAAAACCCCCTATACGGCCCTCCGTACAGCCCCTGCCCAAAAATGGAAACCTAATCCTATGCAGGACGATCAGACTACTGACCTGAAGCTCACTAATCCTGACTCGACTGCCTCGCTCTCCCGGAATCTCCAAATCTCCTCTGAATACCTCTCGTCCAGTCACTCTAGCAGCAAGTACAAATGAGGTGGCAATGTGGGTCCTACAACTATATATAGGCTTTTTCGCCAAACTTCCACTCACCATTTCGAGAGCTCCGGGTGTCCATTTTTTGATCCGTCTTCAGCCACGAGATCAACATACCGTCATCTACATCACGACAGTCCCTGGGCCACTTTTCATCCTGATCCCCTGGGGCACCATTTTTTTTCCTACCCCAACCAGGTACGCATGCTCATATTCAAAATTATCAAATAAATGCTCGTATGTTCAATTCTCTTCAGATATTTTTCACGTTGGGTATTTGGTTTTCATGTGTGTAGGTACTTGGTCATCATACATCAACGCAACCCCTTCAAGTATATAATCAACACTGGCATGTAATCATTCCCTCTAAATCTCACTTGCATCTCCAGTCACACCCTCTGACATTTGCCTTTAGGATCCCCATCTCCGGCTCTATAGTACCGACACCTCCATTTTCATCTTCAGTACTGTCACTTGGTAGCACTCTTACCCACACGAGTTGTCCCATTCATAGCACCCTTTTGCGCCTTTGACACTCATGCTATTTTTCAAACCCTTTAGGGATGGGAGTCCTGATAGTCTTACATCATGTCGCGAATCAGCCACATACTCTTTCTCCTTATTTTGCTAGCTTTCCCACCAGACTCCCAGATTATCTCTTCAAGGTTTTATTTTTGACTGCACCTCCGCAGTATCATGAACCCTCCATTTCATCCACAATCAGTTTGCCCCTCTGCAAATTTCCCTTCATTTCACCTACCTCATAGAGAACCCCACCCATGGGGCCCCCACCCTCCATTAGTTCTCCAAGCAAATTGCGCCCTAGCCGGGCCAACCATAGTACATTGGGGCACCCATTTCTGTATTTGTATACTCATCCCAAATTATTCTTTATTTTTTGGTACATTGTAAAAAACCTTTGTTTCCAGCATTTACATTACCTTTTTATTGTCACCTTTGGCGACCTTCTTCCCTTTTTGGCAAACGCAACCCATGTCACCCTTGGTTGGGGCACTCCTTATCATCTACCCCTGTTGACATCGTCCATAGACTCCGAGTATCCCACAGGCCACTTACCTCTACCCTCTGAGTTTGTTCACTTTGTCCCGCCTCTAGCACAACTTATCCCCTGTCTTGTTGTCCCCATGACACTCAACCTAGTTGAACGGTTGCGACCACTTTTACCTCACATATACCCCTAACCAAGGGCAGTCTTGAGTCTTCCTACATCTTGACTTCGTCCATGTACCTCCTCCAGTTCCTAACCTCACCTAGTAGATTTCACGAAGCCCTTTGCTTCTTGGAGTCGGGTCCCCCTTTTTATCGACATCAGCACAGTTTCCAGAAGGGTGACAGTATCTTGACTCTCATTACCTTTCCAATGAGAGGTCTCAGATGGCACAGGGAGAACCACAATTGCTCCCTGTTGTCGTTGACCCCCATAACATTCGACTTCAACACTTTCTCATGTTACGGTGGGTCTTACTTTGCAACTATTGCAATTATTTCTTATATTTACCGAAGACCTCTGAACTTGGTTGGGTTATCAATGCCTACAGAATCCGTGATACTTCATACAGATGTCACTGCCTACTGTTCAGAGTATGTTCCTCCACATAATTGTCTTCTGCCTTTATCGCGACCTCCCCCGAGGGCACTGCAGTTGTCTACATCAACACCTCATTCCTTTTTGAGTTACATGACATGAGCATGGGGCATGCCCGCCTCGTTTGTACACAGTTTATTTTTACACACCTTATGGAAGGTCGGGTTCTACAGGTTCCCTTCTCCCTCCAACGGGTAACTCTTGACAATCCCACTATCGCTCTCTCTTACAAAAACACTCTCAGTAGAAGAAACATTGATGGATTTTGGCTATACGTATGCTCCTAACCTCATCCATCAGGGAGCATCTGTTATCACTGAAATTCCGTCCGTAAATGGTTACAAGAATTCAGCATCGTCAAATAGTGATGAGGTCACCCATGGACCAAAATTACCACAAAATCATTTCCAAAGGGTCAAAAACTATACAACCAGTGACAAAATTGAAAGGCGCTATGAATACACAGGGTGTGCGCACATGCACAAAACAGAAACACAGGAATCACGCACATGCGCCCGATGCGCGACTGTTGTCACAAAAAGCCACGCACCTGAGAAACGACGCATTTATGAGAGTGGCCGGCATCCCACCCACTTCTGGTTCAGCTTCCAAGTTGATTTGACACTCAAATCTGGACTGGATTCGACTGGGTGGCTGGTCAAAGACCTAGAAATGCCCTAATTAGCCTCTTTACACACTACAAACTGGTTGGACAATACCTCAAAGAAATGTTATAAAAAGGTCATAGATGCACTTCATTTTTCAAGGAATTCATAACAAAGTTATGCTGCCACTATTCTCTTGAGGAATCCTCTATTCTTATCAAGAGTATGCTAGCATCATTGCATTGGGCAATCCATCTCACCCCTTGAGTGGATTAGCAAAGAATTCTTTCACCATTTTCATTTTCAAAGTTGTAAGAAGAGCTTATTTGTGGGGGTCCAAGAGCCCTGCCTTGGAGGAAGAAGGAACTCATAGTCCTCTTTCTTCTCGGTGTTTTCTTTCACTAATATCAGCCTTACCATTGGTGACATGGGTCTCATTGTTTCTTTTGTCCTTATGTTCCTATGCTCATTAATTTAGTTGTTGTTTTATTTCTTAGTTGTTCTTTTATATTTCTTTCTCTAACCCTTTTCCTTACAGCTGTCCTGCTTAACAAACCCAACTAAGCTTGCAAGCACCTCTATTTTGCTCACTAAGGTGATGAAAGAGGTGCAACAGTGGGTTAGCCCTAAAAGAAGGAAGTTGGATTAAGTTGGTTAGAAGATAACCCCTAGAGGAAGCTACTTGGAGAGTATAAATAAGAGAGCAAGTGTCTCCTATTAGCACTTATTGAGCACATTGAATATCTATTATTATGTAAGGTTTATTGCGGGTACTCATTGATACATCTAAAGTTACACAAGTCTAAGGTAGCACGAAGGGTTGACGACGAAAGTTCCAGAGTTGAAAAAATACTGAAAAAACCCTAGTTTTTTAGGTGTACTCGGGCTGCAGTGGAAGAGGTCATGTACGTACTTAGGCTAGCAGTATAAAAGGGAACATACAGTTGGAAAAGCCATGAAATCTTGAGTTGTTAAGGGTGTCAGGTTCTTAGAGTCTGAAAGAAAGCTCCCAGGAAGGTCTATAGTGATCAAGTACAATAGATCTATCTACAGGTTCAAAAGGTATGTCTTGTTTCTATGTGTAGTTGGATATTGTTGTCTACATGAGATATGGTTATGGGGTTTGAGGATTTTCCCTAGAGAGACTGTTGGTTGTATGGAACCTATGGTATGAGTTAGATCTACATAAATATAACACTGGTATGTTGGTATTATTCACTGGTACATCTTGTTGGTTCAAGTGTTGAGATATAACTAGTATTTCTTAGTACATGGTTGAGGGATTTTGGTTGTGAAGTGGTTGTGAAGTTGTTTTTGAAGGTTGAGGATGCATATTAGTAAGGGTTTGATGTCTAATCGATGTGAGGGTTATTAGATTTGATCATGATTGTATCCACATGTATGGCACATGACTAGAGAGACATATATGCACTTGGTCAAGGGATATGTATGATGATGTATGCATGGGACACAACTATAGATTGGACACAGTGAAAGGTTGCAGGTTGATTTGACAAAGGCAACAAAGTGTCTGAGTTCCATAAAAAGAGAAAACCCTAGCTTTTTGAAGGTGTACACAGACTACAGTATAGACATGTCGTGTACATACACATGCTACGGTACAGACATAATGCGTACATATGTGAGTTGCAGCATAAACAGGTCACGTACCTGTTGGTATTTGTTGGTACAGGTTGACTTCTGATACAATATTGATTACAATCTATTGGTACAAGTTGGTTACTGGTTGTTGGCATAGATTGGTACATGTTTACATTGATATATCTCACAAGGACATTGTTGCAATGTTTTCATCATTTGACACTTATATTTTAGGGCAGTTGGACAGGGCAATGATAGGTGGTTGTAGCCACCTTCTGATTGTAGCCGGAGAACATAGGGGGTTGTAGCCTCCTTCTGGTTGTAGCCAAAGAATTGGGGAGTTGGAGCTTCCCTCAAGTTGTATCCTGAAAATATAGGGGGTCAAAGCCTCCTTCCAGTTGCAGCTGGAGAACAAAGGAAGTTGGTGCTTCCAATGAATGTAATTCTTAAAAACATATAAGAAAAAACATTCCATGGTTTTCTCTCGCATTGGGTTTCCACATCAAAATACTGGTGTACGGTATATGTATATGATTGTTCACGGTTCATTGTTTATTTACTTTGCACTTGTTGAATGATAATCGTATAATGATCATAAAGAAAAACAACACTTATATATTGTGGTTAAAAGGATGAAATAACTCTATTACTGATTCACCCCCACCCTCTTAGTAATCCAACAATTGGTATCAGAGCGAGGTTCCTTTAGAAATCAGTTTAACCACTAAAAGGTAGATCATGGAGAGCAACAATATGTATAAAAATGGAATACCACAGTTTGATGGACATAGCTATGCATTCTGGAGTAGAAGGACGAAAACATATGTACAAACACATGGATTTGAGGTTTGGCAATCAATTGTAGATGGATATAAAGAACCAATCGTTCCTCCAACAAATGAAAATGGAAGGAAATCCGGTCTAAATAATTGAAAATCCAAAAATGCACTCATGAATGGTTTGGTTGATTCAGTATATGTCAAAGTTAAGCATTGCAGCTCCACAAAGGAGATATGGGATAAACTTCAGAATGTTTATGAAGGAGATGCAAAAGTCAAGGTAACAAAACTTCAAACTTACTGAGGTCAATTTAAACATTTGAAGATGAAGGAAAATGAGAATATTGCAGCTTACTTCTTACGAGTTGATGAAATAGTGAATGCAATCAGAGGATTGGGAGAAGAAGTTGATGGATCTATAATTGTTTAAAAGGTACTAAGATCTCTTCCAATGATATTTCATCATAAGATCTCAACACCAAAAGAAAGAACATATTTGGATTCAATAAGCATGGATGAACTACATGGATTTTTCACATCCTATGAAATGAGAACCAAACATGAGAATCCAGTTACAAAAGAAGCAACATTCAAAGCATCCAAGAAGTCAAAGAAAAAGGGCAAGCAAAAAGCAAAGTCAGATAGCAGCTGCAGTGACATCTCAGAAGATGACGAAGAAGTAGCCAACTTCGTCAGAAGACTGAAAAAGGGAACCGATGGAAAATATAGAGTTAAGATTCCATTTATTTGTTTTAATTGTGATGGTATTGGTCATTTTGCTAACAAATGTCCCCATAAGAAAAATAAAATAAATGAAGAAGATGACTCAAATAGCAAACAAATGTACAAAGGCAAGAAAACCAAAAATAAATTCTTCAAGAAAAGCCTTTGCACAAAAGAAGATAACACCTCTTCAGAAGAAGATGAAGACATTGGAAGTGAGACATAAAGGGTTTTATTCATGGCAGTAGAAGACTTCGATGAAGAAGGCACCAAAGAAGAAAATGAAGAGGCATAAGTTAACTACATAGAAGAATTGATGAGTGCCATAGAAGTTATAAAAAGGTAAAAGAAGAAAAACATGTCATTACAGGTAGAACTAAAAAGAAAAGAGGAATCTCAAAGTTCCAACTCTGAAGAACTAGAACATATGATCACTAAATTAAAAATTGAAGTTGAAGAAGAAAAAAGAATTGAAGAAGCACTGAAGGAACGATTAGAAGAAAGAGACGGGATCATTGGATGGAAGCAGGGATTGTCACATTGAGAAAAGATCTTTAAAAGAAAAACATGTAGAATAGCTCTAAAGTTTTGGATAAATTATTAACAGTCAGAGACCAAATCATGATAAGTCTAGACTTAAATACAAAAAGATAGAAATGGGATCAAGCTCCAAAACAATAGATTAAGAAACACGTCCAAGAAGCTATGCAGAGACAGTCAAAGGAGACAAGAAGTTTTACAAGGAATATCACAAGGACACTCCTCCACCCAGAGGATTCAGGTCTCAAAATCAACGACAGTCAGAAATAATCAAGCCTCAAGAAGAAGAAGGATTCATAAGAGTAACTCCTTTCAGAAGATCTTCAAATCCCATGTATCAAACTATCTTCTTTGGTTTATGTTATTCGTGTAATAATTTTGGACATAAAGTTGTAAATTGCAGAGCAAATAGCAGAAATAGAAACAACTATGAAAGTCATGCACAAAATGGTTATCCAAGAAGGCCCAATGAAACACAAAGAAGAAGCTACAACATATTTGAGTCCTTAAGCACTGAAGTGGAATGCTACAAGTGCAACAACTTTGTACACATGGCTAAAGATTGTAGAATGACAGTCCCTCCTAGAGAATCACAACAAAATAAGAACAGTCATAGACATGAACCTCAACAAAGAATATGGATAAGAAAGTAGAATCAATATAATAATGAAGAATGCACACTCGCTCTACAAGCTAAACACAAGAAACGTGGTTGGTATGTTGACAATGGCTGCTCAAAGCACATGACAGGTGATGAGGACAATTTTCTAACCTTGAGAAAGGAAAGAGATGGATCAGTCTCCTTTGGAAACGACAACTCAACTAGAATCATTGGAAGAGGCATAGTCAGAATTGGAAACAAGGATACCGAGGAAGAAAATGTTCTACTAGTGGAAGATATGAAACATAATCTTCTAAGTGTAAGTCAAATGTGTGACCAAGGTCACAAACTTGTGTTTGATTCACGTAAGGGCGAGATAAGAAAAGCAGTTTCAGGCAGATTGGTTGCAACAACTGTAAGAAATTCAAGCAACATATATGTATTAAGTGAAATTAGAAATGAAAAGTGTTGTTTAGGAAAGGAAGATGAAGGTTGGCTATGGCACAGAATAATGTGTCACATAACCTTTGATAACCTTGTCAAAGTCAGCAAAAAAGAAGCATTCAGAGAAATGCCCCAGATCACGAAGCCAACCAACAAATTATGCAAGCATTGTCAACAAGGAAAGCAAACAAAGACCAAGTTCAAATCAAAGGAATAGTCCACACCAAGACCGTTGAAAATTGTGCATATTGATCTAGTTGGACCAACTAGAACAAAGGGTTTAAAAGGTGAGAAATATTTTATGTTATTGGTTGATGATTATACAAGGATGAATGCAGTTTGTTTTCTCAGGAAGAAATCAGAAGCATTCAAGAACTTCAAGATATACAAGGAAATGGTTGAAAATGAAATGGATTCAAAAATCAAATGTTTGAATTTGATAATGGAGGAGAGTTTACTTCAAAGAAATTTATGGATTTCTACAACAATCATTGATTCAGGTGGATATTGGTGGCCACCCACCTATTCCAACTGGCTCCTCTTGTCAGTTTTTTAGTTCAACACGTTCTTTTGTACTTCTTTGTAATTATGGGTTCTACACTTCTGGGGTTGTTTGAAGCCCTACGCATCTTCCAGGTGAAGACTGGTGCCCCCCACCTAATCCAACTGGCTTATTTTGGAAGTTTTAATGTCAACACATATTTCTGTACTTCCAGGGTCGTTTTGGGGCCCTAAACAATGTTTTTTTGGCGTGCCACAGTCAAACTATAGACGGAGTTAGAGTTTGATGGCATAATGCGTAGTTCTTGAAAATACCTTTCCAATGGGTTATGACGCACCTAAAACGAAGATCGCATGAAAAAGTTATGACCCTGGGAAGTTAATGTACTAACTTAACCAAACGAGGCCCACATGACTTTTTGCATTTCATCTCCCAGGGTTAGGTTTTTGGATTTCTAGGGTTTTGGAATTCATGTTTATCATAAAAAGGTTTTCAAAGCGTCATTGTAATCGTCTTCTTGCGAATGAGCGTAGCTGTCACATCTCTTCTCAAAGATAAAGTTGCCACCATTCTAGCGAGTCTTGCATTCTGTATTTTTACAGTCTCTTTACAATTCTTTCATCAATAGAAATCAAGTATTGTCGTATTCTCTGTTTCTGGCAATTTTCATGAGTATTTCATTATAATTTCTTTGCTTTCATTTCATTCCAAAAATAATCTAGATCAAGCATGGAATAAAAAGGCAATTCTCCATTGCCAGGACACCTCAAAAAAATGGAGTTGTCGAAAGGAAAAACAAGATAGTACAAGAAATGGCTCAAACTATGTTAATGGATTCCAGATTGATAGATGTCTTTCGGGCACATGTAGTGCATACAATAGTTCACATTCAAAACAGAGTAATGCTCAGAAACAACAGTGATAAAACCCCCTACAAGTTATGGAAAGGAAGACCAACGAATGTGAAGCACTTCAGAGTTTTTGGAAGCAAATGCTACATCAAAAGAGAAGATGGCAGAATGGGAAAGTTCGATTCTCGTGTGGAAAAAGACATACTTGTTGGATATTCAAGCACAAGGAAAACATACAAATGTTTTAATCTAAGGCTCAACAAAGTTATGGAAAGCATCAATGTCACGGTTGATGAGACAAGTGGACGAAAAATAAAGGAAGAAGAAAATGAGCCAATAGAACTAGTTCACGAAGAAGAAGCAAAGGATGAAGAAGTAGCAGAAGGGGAAGACGAAGAAGATCAATTAGAAGTAGAAGAACAAGAACATCAAATACCTCCAAAGACACCTAACAAACAAATACAGAAGAATCACCCATTAGATCAAATTATAGGGAACAAAGATGCAAGAGTTGAGACTAGAAGAAGAATTCATTCACCAGAACAACTACACCTAGCACTCTTATCTTCGATTGAGCCAAGCAGCTTTGAAGAATCCATAAAGGATGAATTATAGACAAAAGCCATGGATGAAGAGTTGGATCATATAGAGAAGAATGACACTTGGGAATTGGTTCCAAGGCCAAGGTACAAGAATGTGATCAATACAAAGTGGGTCTTCAGAAACAAATTGAATGAAGATGGACAGGTTACTAGGAACAAAGCTAGACTGATATGTAAAGGATACGCTCATGTTGAAGGTATCGACTTTGAAAATACATTTGCCCCAGTTGCTGGAATGGAAGCAATCAGATTGATCCTCACTTATACATGCTCCAAGAATATTAATGTGTATCAGATGGATGTGAAATCAACCTTCCTGAATGGGGATCTAGAAGAAGAAATCTACATTGAGCAACCAAAAGGAATTCAAATGTTAGAGAATGAAAATTATGTTTGCGGATTGAAGAAGGCCTTGTATGGTCTCAAACAGGCCTCGAGAGCATGGTACTCCAGACTAGACAGATATTTACAACAACAAGGGTTCAGGAGAGGAAATGCAGACATCAACCTCTACATCAAGGTAACTTAAGATAGTATTTTATTAATTGAAGTTTTTGTTGATGATATTATTTTTGGAAGTGATGATGACATGTTGAGCCAAAAATTTGCAAAGGATATGCATAATGAATTTGAAATGTCATTACTTGGAGAACTATCTTTCAATCTGGGTCTTCAGATATGTCAAAGCAACGAAGGCATTTTTATTTCTCAAACTAAGTCTATCAAAGAAATGCTAAAGAGGTTCAGAATGGAAGATTGCAAACCAGTCAATACTCTTATGCAAACCATTTGCAAGTTAAGTAGAGATGATGATTCAAAGGTTATAGATCAGAGGCAGTATAGGTCAATGATTGGCAACTTACTTTATGTGATAGCATCTAGACCAGATGTAATGCAGACAATTGGACAGGTGGCACGATTTCAAGGAGCACCAAAGGAATAACATGTTTTAGTAGTAAAAAGGATATTCATATATCTCACAAAAGAGTTTGGATTATGGTATCCAAAAGGAAAGGATCTATCACTTATTACCTACACAGATGTAGATTGGGCAGGTTGCATTGATGATCGAAGAAGTACAAGTGGAGCGATGTTCTACTCGGGTGAGTGTTTGATATCTTGGCTAAGCAAGAAACATTCATCAATATCATTGTCTACAGTTGAAGAAAAATATATTGCAACAACACCATGTTGTACATGGGTTCTATAGATGAAACAAACTTTGACAAATATACAGGTTGAATATGATGAGCCCATTCCGATATATTGTGATAATACAAGCACCATCGGTATCTTAAAGAATCTAGTGATGCACTCTGAGACGAAGCACATTCCAATCAAGTATCATTTTCTACGGGAACAGGTTGCAGAGAAGAACATTCGAGTTGAGTATGTCGGCACCAAATAACATATTGCAAACATCTTCACAAAACTACTTCCAAGGGAAGCCTTTGAGTATCTTCATCAGAAACTTGGCATAGTTTTTGCTCCACAATGAATTTTGAATGCTATTCTTATATGTCTTATATTTACACGAGGAAGCACCATAAAGAGGACAATTTAGTTTGGGGTAGCAGTTTCATGAAGAGTTTAGTTAGGGGGAGCAACCCCGACAAGAAGTTACCTTTGCCATTGATGTCAAAGGGAGAGAGATTTATCAAATGCATGGATAGAGAATTAGATGCTTGGAGAGAGAGCACATAGGCATGATTCTAGGGGGAGCGATGGTCATAGGGGGAGCATGAGTGATATGACTTCAGTGTTGCATCAGAGTGTTTCCATCAATGCTAAAGGGGGAGATTATTGATTAATTGGATTGGTTGTCATTGATTTCAACCCTTTAAGCAAGTCCAATAACAAATTTTTAGTATCCCCAACAGTATGGTTAAGGGACTCAAGTTTGTTTGATGTATAACAAAGTGGAGATAATGTATTTGCAGGGAAGACTATTCTAGATGGATAGTACATGTCATGCCATTTCCGGTGATATGTGGAACATCACATAAATCCTCGCGATTAAAGAGTTATGGACTTGTGAAGTTGGAGAACCCTCGTGAGTTATCCAGAAGCCCCTAGAAGGTCAAAGAAGTCAAATTATTCTAGAAACTCCTAGAAGAAGTTGACTAGTCAAAATAGGTGAAACTAAGAGTTAATCATGGGTTAAGTTGTTGCAATAAGAAAATATTTAAAAATAAATTAGTTGCAACTAGAAGTGGAGAGTTTAATATTTGTGGATAAAGTGGTTATAAGTGGACAAGTGGTTAGAAGTGGGTTAGCCCTAAAAGAAGG
>ML785178.1:0-25116 GCA_009831015.1 Picea engelmannii
GGGGTTCCCATGATTTTTTCCCTCTTTCCTGGTTGGTTTCAGTGTATATTTTGTATGTGGGTACCTAACATGGCCTCGTTGTCGGGACCCATTCTTTATTTTCACCATAGTGATGTTCAGGGGGGGTGTTGGAGATACTTCACACACACCTAGGATTTATTTTTCCTAAGGTTTTACCTATGTTTATTAGTCATTATTCAGTCTCCTATAGTTTAGGGAGAATATTCCTCTAGGATAATATTCTCTTCAGTTCACACTTCAGTTTGATCAGTTGAGTGGATTCTAGATGCCACATTAGGATTACCACCATGAAGCATTGGGATCATAACTAGCTAATGCACATTGTCCTAGGGATCATCACCAGACTAGC
Source organism: Picea engelmannii (assembly GCA_009831015.1). Classification (NCBI taxonomy): domain Eukaryota; kingdom Viridiplantae; phylum Streptophyta; class Pinopsida; order Pinales; family Pinaceae; genus Picea; species Picea engelmannii. The sequence goes on from ML785178.1 coordinate 371, forward strand.
GCATTACTCATGATTCCCTGATCTCCTCCTCACTTCACTATGTTTCAGTCAATTAATTGAAGGTCGAGAGACTAGTTAACTCAGACTAGGTGGCATTTCACTCCCGTAACTTCCTGAGAGACTAGACTAGGTAGAAGTTTACTCTTGTAACTGTTGGTGTGTGTCCAGATCACTCTACACCACTAGTATGGCACATTGGCTTCTCCTCCAGTGCACATTAGTTGATTTATACGGAGTATATCATGTGTAAATTATCATTCATTCATTTGGTTAAAGTGAATCCTTCCATTCTTTCTCTCTCGCTTCTCTTTTCTCATATTTTCTCTACAAATTGTGTATGTCATTTGCTATCCAGATCTATTGTGTGCAGGTTCAACACATTTACACATTTTCCATGGGATTTAGGACCACTCTTACTGAGCTTCTACTGCAATGGGTTTGTAGAACTGAAATATCACTTATTCTTTTGCTTGAACTTCTGCTCGATATTGAAAACATATCGGTAAGATGCTCCCAGTGAGGAGATGTCCAAGAACTCCATATCTATTTGGATGTATCTATGTAGGCCATTGTGTTAGTTTAAAACCAGGTGCTACTCAGAGTCTTTAATACCAATATTTTTGCAAAATATATGGAAGATGTTTGTGTACTCAGGCACCATTTGGTCTCTCTCCTAACACAGAGTTGTCCATCTCGTGTACTGGTCATCATGGTTTCCAACATTGTAGTATTTCTCCTTGAGGGAATCAACAAAATTCACCCAAGTGGGTCCTGGCCCAAAAATTGTAGACTCATCCTTGGCATGTTGCTCATAGGAAGTCTCCCACCAATATTTGATATGGGGAAGGGCCTTATGGAGCGCGAAGGTGATTTTTTCACTGTTGGAAAACTTTTGGATAGAGAAATAACCTCTGGTAGACTTAACCATTTTTCCAAAGCGTTGACATCTATATGACCTTCAAATAAAGGAATATCAAAGTTAACATGTACCTTAAATGGCGTCACTCCTCCAAAGGGACTATTGGTTGAAGGTGCCTTTGTTGTTGTTGGTAGTTGTCGAAGGATTTGGGAAACATTATCCATCATCCCATTCCTCTGTCGCACGAGGGCTTCCTCGAGAAATAGTTTGATGGGATCTCCTGCTCCATTGTCCCTATTTTCTTCCACCATGGGAGGTTTATTGGGAGGGTGAGAGCGGTTTTCCTCAAGAGAACAAGCTTGAGACCCAACTCTCTATACCCTGACCTCATCGAGGACATGCACTAAGAATGAAAAGGAGTAGAATGCTCTAATAACATTGATCCGTATTATTTTGAGAACGACATGAAGGAAGAAATATAAAACAGAAATAACAAGGAAATACACAGAGATATTGCATGGAACATAGTAATACAGTAAAACTCAAATTCTATCAATGATTGTTTGGAATACAAAAGACTGCAAAATGAAAAACACACAAGCTAGCTAGAATGGTGGTAGCTTATCTTTGAAGAGAGATGTGTTGGCTACACTTATTCGCAAGAAGCTAATTACAAAGAGGCTACAAAGGCCATTTTAACATAAATCATAAATGAGAAAACACTAAACATTCAAAACCCTAACCTTGGAAGATGAAACGTCAAACATTTGTGGGCCCCGATGGGGGTAGTTGATACATCAACTTCACGAGGGCACAAATTTTCCATACAATCTCCATTTTGGGTGCTCGGTGCCCCATCAGAAAGGTCTCACTGAGGAGTGCACATTTCAAACGGCCCAATACATCTGGTACCGAAAGTTTGGGACCCTAAAAACTATAGAAAAACTACCAAGATGGAAACTATAATTTGAGCTAGTGGAATAGGTGGGCAGCCACCAATGTCCACCAGAATCAGTCTAGGGTTGAATCAGAAGAAGGTCCTATAGAATAACTTGAATAAAAACCAAAGGAAGGGAATAAATAGCAAGACGAAGCTAAGGAACCACATGTTGAAGAGTCAAAGAAATAATTTAAATCAATAGTTAAGGTGGATGTATATCACCACCCCCACAACTCGAAGAATCAACAATCATCTAGGTTAGGGAATGAGTGTCAACAAACTTACTACATATCAACATGGAACTAGAGAGGAAACTATTATGGAGGAACATGGAGGACTAAAAGAAATGCATGGATATGTTAGAGTAGCATGACAAAGACATGGATTCTAAGAATAAACTATAATCAAGATCAAAGAAAAGCCACAATTGGACCCTGTGTCCACATTTCACTAGGATTGGTGGATGCTCATGCATGGTACTAGTTGATTAAATTTCTTAGTAGGTCATATTATATGGCTTCTTCCCATGTTTCGAGGATGAAACATGTCAAGGGGGATGGAATGTAATGTATGTATGGAGGATAATATGGGGTACATAAGGGGATCATGAATGTAATGTGGCCATAATAATGGAATAAACCTATGTAATTAAAAGGAAAGAATATAACGATAAGGGGTAGTTGGCATAAGACCCCTAGGAAGACTCATGAGAATGTATAAACAAACAAGTATCATTGTATTGGATATGTGTTGAATTTTATTGTCTTCCAGCAAGCATCGATTGTGGAGTGATTCCTTCCATAATGAGTATTTGATGGTGTTACCCTACCTTAAGGGTTTTTATATTTATATTCTTGGTGTTGTTCATGGTGAATGTCTTATTATCTTTGATGTTCAAGGGTTATTTATGAATTTAAGGGTTATATTATCTTTTGTATCTTTGAAGTTTTACTACACTGGAACTTATGGGAGGTTATCAACTAAATTAATGTGAAAAGACATATTTTCGCTACCAGAGATGATGTACACTTATAGGACATGTGAGGATTGCAATTCATATGTCCCATACTTAATTGATAAATATTTTGACTTCAATAGATTGTGGAACTGCACCTTTTGGATGGTAAATCCAAGATCATTGGTATAAAAGGATGTGCGTTCTTCAAAATTCCAACTCAATGATGATAGGCCAGTTGTGCAATACAAAACCTCTCTTTGGGATGAAAATTGGTCACCTCCTATTAATATGTGGCATTCTTTGCTTGATGGAAACACAAACTTACCAATGGGGTAGTCTTAATTGTTAAATCTAAAGCTAACAAGATCTTCCGATATGGATAAAATAAAAAAGAGATTAGAAACATATATTTTATTCTGGAAAAAAGGGATTGATAAGGGAGGGGGAAAATATTGGCATCCCAAGATAACGTAGTAAGAGACTATATATAAATCTTTGAACACTCCCTTTCAGAGCATTGAGCACTCAACAACTAATTTATAGCCATGCATAATGCAGAAAATAAGAAATAATGCTCCTATAAAATCCTCACATGAGTTTATGGAAACATATTTAAAGGAAAATGTCCCTACAGTTGAGGATTTCTATGTTGGACCTCTATGTAACAAGCCTAGATATTCATCCTCTCTAAAGGATGATATTGTAAAGGGGTAAATGCTCCTAGTAAAATCACTAGATCAAGATTGTGCTATATGGTTGGATAGGGAAAAGGGAAGTGTTTATCAAGATCCATATGCTAGTATTAAGTCTTACAAAGTAGAGGTTCAGTAGTGGAAGCCAGCTTGAACATCAAAGGTTAACAAAGAAACACATAAAAATCATTTGAATAAAAAACAATCTAAATTTTTCCCATGGGTTAATTTTCCATGGTTTTTTTTCCTAAAAACAAGTCGTCAATTTCCATTTTATTCACCCAAATTTTATAGCATAAAAGAATTTTACTCTAAAACTCGTCAAAATTTTCTAGAAAGTATATAAACTCCTTAGAAATTTTAATATCTTTACAAAAATATCACCAAACATTTTATGGTTGCCATTTTAAGAATTAGTTAGATTCGTTATCGTTTCTACACTTTAAGATAAGTATGGATTCTTAAAATTTTCCCTAACCAAGGGCCAAATGGACAGGAGAGAAAATAAAAATAATTGAGAAGGACCTTGCAATAATTAAGGCACAACAAGATCAAATAGAGCATAACCTAGAGAGTGGGAGTGATATTGATGAATGCGACTTTATTTGAGTGATGATGCCTTAAATGTTTATTAAAAAGTACAACTCTAGAACACAATGATTCTTGATATATTTAGCAATGGATATTATAGTGATATTATGAATGCACATATAAAAATAATATGTTACAATTTACATGAATCTTGGATTTAGATATTGTATAAACAATAGGAAAAAAATTCAAAATATTGAAATCTAAATACACATTGTAGCAATTAGATATTGACATATTTGGAATCAAAATTCACACATTAATATTGAAATCTAAATACAGATTGTAGCAATTAGATATTGATACTTTTGGAATTGGAATTCACACATTTGAAATTAGTATTTCAAAATTCACATTTTTGGAATTGCAAATCATAGATTATAAATTATTTGAAATTAGCATTTTTAGAATTGAAAATCACACTTTTCAAAACCAATTTCCACTTTAAAAAGACTTATATTAACACTTTCATAATCAAAATTCATTAATCCAAATTAATTTTACTTAATTAATCCAAATTCAATAAAAAAGAGATATATATATAATTACTACTATAACTAACCTAATATAGATAACTTATGTCTTAAATATTTTATCAAATATTTTTGTGAGAAAAATATTATATTTACAAATATAAATCTTTAATCAAATTAAGGTCGAATAAATTCAATTTAAAATATAATGGTTAAGAACATGTGTTTCCTCTTAAGAGGTTACAAGTTCAAATCTAGAGGGGGCTAGGGTATGTATACCTTCGTAGACTTTACCAGCTACCTCTCAAAAGAGGGGGGTAGGGTATGTATACCTCCGTAGACTTTACCAGTCAAATCACTAGGTAGAGGAGGATCCCTTGTCCCACAAACAAAGGGATTTCATATACCAATTTAGTGTAGCTTGACTGTGACCTTAAAAATAGATTATTATTATTATTAATGTGGAACACAAATTTTATATGATATTGAATATGTAAACAATTGAGATATGGTGATCACTAACAACCAATAAACTCGAAATCTCTTTATAATGTTTGAAATTTTATGATTACCAATTCTATTTACAAATCGGTTTTGACTTGAATTTAAATAAGTAAAGAATTGAGATATGATGAATCATAAGCCACCAACGAACTCCTATCTAAATCTCTTTATAAACTTTGGAATGTTGTGAGTATTAAATTTTATTTACAGATTTTGTTGTGGATAATCCTTTATTATAGAAAAGAAAAAATATATATCATTAAACTTTGGAATTTTGTGATTATTAAATTTTATTTACAGATTTTGTTGTGGATAAACCTTTATTATAGAAAAGAAAAAATATATATCATTGGTTAAGTATTTAGTAAATTCAAAAATGTATTTAAATTTAATTTCATTGTCGAGAAAGCGTGCGTGCTATTAAGAAATAATAACTTATTTAAAAAGAAAGCAGTAGAAATAAGTCGCGTGCACATAGCAGATAAGTTTCTTTTGTAACAAAGAATCCCATTGACTTGTTAAATTAATTTAAAGAATTCAAGAGACATAAATAATTGGAAAAATTATTATTGGTTAATGAGAAGCACGAGGAGGATTATATATATACATAATCTTTCTAACTACTTTTTGGTCCACTATAACACAACTCTGTCTTTTTACAGATAATGACTTCTTCATAAAGTGGAAGATGTTTCAGATTCAATTTACAAGAATGCACAAATTTAATAATAAAATCTGTTTTTATAAATAAAAGTTTTTTATTTTATATTGTATGTAGAAGAGTTGGTTCTAGATTAAATTTAAAATTGTTTTTGATTGGTTAAGAGTTCATCTTCCTAAGATATAAGGAAACAGGTCAATGGCTCAAGACTTATAGGCATCTAGCAGGAGCGAAGTCTGGATTACCAGCTAGTTATTTTAGGTGGCCTGGTTTACCTTAAATAAGGGTGATGAATCAGCCTGCAGCAGCCACTGATAACTGTCCTCATTGCTAATTGACGACTGAATTATGATGGTTTTGCCACCTTCAAATATTTATATATATGAAAGAGTATAATTAAAAAATTCATGATCTGATGGATTAAATCACTTGTAAATCTTTTTTGACTCAGCATGTCTATTTTTGGTTTTGACCATCAAAGCTGATCCCAGTGTATGAGGACTGTTTTTTTTTTATAGTTGTGATTTTACCTTAGATGGAGGACATCTATTTTTACTGTGTGTAATTATGATGTGACTGGTTCCTTTTTGAAAAGGCTCTATTATGTTCAGAAGTAGGAGGTGGTCATGCAAAAATCAAAGCTTGAAAAAATTGTAAAGTGTACTCATTTATATATGTAATATAAAAAACAATTTTCCTGTTGAAAAAAAAAATTACTTGTAATTCTTATTATTAGTAATTATTATTATTAGTTTGATGATTATGAAAACATTTTTATAATAAAATTTTATTTTTATCATTTTTACAGTTAGTAAAAAGCAGTTAGTGAAAAGAGCCTGCCCCAATCCATTGAATATGTTATTGTCTTTTAATAAAGACTTCATTCTTGTTTAAATATGGTAAAAAAAAAAATCAATTTAAACCATTCATTATTCATTACAATTTTGACAGACTCAAAGAGATCGAAGATAGCAATGAGATTGCAATTTTATTGTAATAAAATTGTAAATTTTGAAAAACAATCTGAAAAAGGAAAAAAATAGTGCATTTTATTTATTGGTATTGTTGGTGTTACATAAATACTATGCCCAATAATTATGCTTGGGTCATGGAAGTTCAGCATTACAACTATAATAAGCTTATATTTGGGTCATGGAAGTCCAGCATTAAAACTATAATCACAGCTTATATGAGATTGAGAGTGATTACATTGTCTCTTTTTTTTTAAATGTATCATATTTTAGAATTGTTTTTGTGGAAACAGAGTACTAAACTGTTAGAACTGTCATGGATTGTTGAAGTGGTAAAACTGTCATGGATTGCTGAAGTAGTAAATTTTTGTGTATGGTTGCTAACCCTGACTCGTAGGTGAGGATGCAATGATTCATTCTTATCAAGATTTCCCTGATGTCCATATTGAGATAGCAATACATCCACTTACTAATAATACACACAAGATTTCAGAGATTCATGGAAATAAGCAATTTGTCTCTATTGTTGTCATTGTGAAAATGTTCACATATGTATATTCCTCCTCATATTATACCAGCTATTACAGACAACTGGAGAAACTACTTAGATCACAAGTTTTTTTTTTTAATCTGCTGTACAATTGCCCAATAGGCACAGCAGAGAATGCCTCACAATCACTCTGCCCAAAGGATGAAAATGGGACAATCACATTCAATAACTATTCTCAGGGCCTGTTATATCCAAACAGGTCTCCGGGGTATACATTTCTACATGTACATGAACATTTGGGGTCTCATATAACTCTGGACCAGTAAGTAGCTTAATCCCTTTTAGCTACCTTTGCTCTTTCACATCAAAATCTTGGAAACAAGATAATAATTTAATATTAATTTCAAGGCCCAAAACAAAAAGGGAAAGATTGCTCAGTATCTCCTGCCCATATCAATAGCAGGAGCAGCAGCAGTGGGTATTGTATCGGCTTGTAGTGTTCTGGTGGCAGCAACGTCCAATCCACAGCTGCACTTTCTGTAACTTTTATTAATGGAGTCCTTCATGCTCTTGTTGCTTGACTGCGTCTGTGCAATTTCCTCCATGGGAAATATTGGCAGCGGGGCTTTAGCTGAATTTGGACTGGAAGTGGTAGCTTTCTTGGTGAATGTATGAAAAACTACTATCCCTCCCGCTTGAAATTCTTGACGGCTGGTGGTTTCGCATTCGTAACCACTCGGGAGAGCCGAAACCACCCAAGAATTCAAAGGATCTTGTCCATCTCGAGAATCGTTTGTGTAGACAGAGAAGGACAATGTAGAGGGATTGAATGTACCTGCAACGCGGCTTAAAAGGTCTTGCAGGTCCAGAGTTCGAGGGTCGTAGCCCATTACTTCGAAGCTAGCATAACTGTAACCCTCCTCGGGTGTAACATGTATGGTCGAATACCCGCTCGATTCAATGCTGTTCATGGAGTAGCCGCAGGGCTCGAAGGCGAAATCGCAAATCTGGGAATTGGGCAGCAGAGTATTGATCCCGGCGGACACCGTCATTTCATTTGCCATCTCGTTGCCCGGCCTCTTGTAGAAGTGTGCTGCGAGGTCTCTGTCTAGCTCCGTCATGCACACTTCCAGCGTGTAAGCCGTAGGTGAAGGGTTCGAGTCCTCTTCCTCCGCAACGGCTGAGTATACGTGCCAATTTATTTTGTTGGATTCGGCTCCCATAAGGTATGCTTTGGAACCGAGATGGGCGAAGTGGTGATCCAGAAATCTCACTTCTTCGTTGAAGTTCCGGTGAGGAAAAGGCTGCGCTGCAGGGAACAGGAAGGTTCCACGGCTGTATCTGCATCGGCGTACTCTTAGAGAGAGCTTGCCTGCGTGATGCAGCAGAGGAGGGATTGATTTCAGGAGCTGCGTGGTTCCGCAGGTCTTGATGATAATTTTCAGAGGGTAGATAAAGAGGCTAGATTCGGAAAGAATGTAGGAATCGAACAAGCTGTTACTCAGGCCAGATACTATCGTGCACTGTGCGGCCCTGAGAATTTCGTCCAAGTCTGAGATACTCAAAGTTCTCAGGCCGCCTTTCTCTTCAGTTTTTGGGGATGCCCAGAATTCGATTTCGAGCCTCTTTTCGAAGCCCTCGAAACCCGGACAGGGCATGGTATCCGGGTCAATTCCAGCGGTCGCAGCCATTGAATTTTTTCAGCTTTGCTCTGTGCTGAATAATACAAGACTCCAGAATATCCTTCGGAACAGCGACTTGAATCAGGAAGGCTTTCTCACACACTGCACATACATGCATTTGGAGCCAAAAGTTAAAACCGACAGCTTAAAGATAAAAGCAGAAGATTCAAGCATATGTTGCAGTAACTGACCCACAAAAAGTTGTCGATACCGGCGTGGGGTCGAATCTCTTCAGTCTCATAACGAAGGTCTTGCTCGAAATTCAGAATATTCACGGCCGTGCGAGTGTTTGTTTCCTTCTCCATAATAACATCCGCCCTGATCGCTGCAACACATAATGAACATTGAATTCAGAAAGAGATTAACAGCATAAAATATACTGACCAGAATAATGATCATAACAGTAACTACATAAATTCCTACAGTGTTTTGTTGACATTCGCTGCAAGTACTGGGTGGTCGACCATGATTATGATTCACAAGATGTAAAAAATTTGTCACCACATTACTGTGGGCCTGGTGCACGAGCAAGCAAGCACATATAGAAAGAAAAAAAAAAATGGCAATGGCGTTACGAAGTGCGAAACAATAAAAAAAATGGATGTGAAAGATGGCATGCATCTTACGGAGGACTTGTAACGAAAAGCTGTTACAGCAGCACTCGTCTTAACCGACAGATATCAAAGCTGTAGAAACACAGAGAATCGTTTGAAGAACAGAGGGGGTTTTGGGTTTTATATATAAATATGGACAAGAAATGGGCACCGGCACGTGAGGAGATAGATTTTCAAGTCCATGTTGAGACAAATGCAGTGGTACAAGAGACATACAGATAAAAACCCTCATTGCATTTTTCAGCAATCCCCGCCTTTCAGACACCGTGATTTCATGCATACTATACTACAGTGTTGCCAAGCGGCCATTGAAAGAAGGGAAAGAGAGTAAAAGGTAAAGCGATATTACTACCATTGCAGATTGAATGGCATGTTGTCCACGAGGAGGAGCTGCAGCAGCAGGAGAAAGGGAAGAGTTGGTTAGGATGCAGGTAAAGGATAAAGCAGCGCCGGGGATTTATAGAAAGGGAGAACATCGAACATGATCTTCTTTAGCACGAGGGATTTAGAGAGTTGAGATGGAATAAGGAATATTATGATGATGATTAGGACGAGGCGGAGGAGGATTGATCAGGTGTGATGGCCATGAGCATGAGCAGCATCATTGGATGGCGATGGCAATGGGCGCTGTTGGGAATGGAGTTTTCACGCCGCTCACAGTGGGATTTCGATTTGAAATGTGTTAGTGGCACCAACTGATCACGCGCACCACAAGAAGAAGAAAGAAATGGAAGGGAATGAGGAGGTTTGTTAGGGGGAAAGGAATTGAGCGTGGTGCTGCGTGGGGTCCGAGGGGGGCCACCGGTCGATTCGCAGTGCATTCTCCACCAACACGCCATTCATGCCATTCCATGTCATCCTATCTCCTTCCATCATTCCCATTTCTCTGTGTGCGCTTCTTTCATGGCTGTGTCTGGTTGGGTTTTTCCTCGCAGAGGGATGATGGTATACGCGCTGATTATTACGCCCACACGAGTACTTACTCGTTGGTATGATACCGAGCGTCAGAAAAAACATTGATTGATTGGAAGCCTTTTCCACAGACAGACCCAGATACACACACATGATGATGATGATGGGTGCGAGCGACAAACCCCAAGAGCCAAGGCAAAACACAGAATACAAAAATGTCTTTATGCCACCCTCCTCCTTCTCTCTCTCGAGGCACAAAACTGGATTGGGACGCCTATCGGATTGGCTCTGTGCTGCTGCCAGCCATTGCATTGCTCTGCAATTTTGCTGTTTGTTGGAAATGGCGACTATCATTATGTGATTCCATTCATCATCATCCTGAATTCGTCATCATCATGCACCTTTCTTTCTTTATTCCTTTCTTTCCAAAATCCCATTCCCCTGCGTTTAAGTTGCTTTCTGGTGACAAATCTAAATAAGTAGTTTTGTATGGACAGATGGACTGGTAATGCACGCGTACGCATGCACCCCACGCCTGACACTCTCTCCGTCTCTGTCTCTCTTCACGTCCCCCACACCCCCATTCCAATGCCTCCTCTCCTCCTCCTTTGCACGTATGAAATGCTTCGATCGCTTATCATTCCCTTCCTCCACCATTATATGGATTGGGATTGTTCATGCGTGTGAATCTCTTACAACTAATTCCCTATCATTACTGATCATGCTCTTTCTTCTTCACCTACCTAATCCCCCACCCTTGCTTCAAAAAATCCCATTGCATTTTTAATTCCCCTGCCCTCAATCGGACCAAAATCCCATTGCAGTTTTTATTCCCCCGTCCTCACTCAGACCAAAATCCCATTGCATTTTCTATTCTCCAGACCTCTGGACTGACCAAAATCCCATTGCATTTTTAATTCCCCTGCCCTCACTCAGACCAAAATCCCATTGCATTTTCTATTCTCCAGACCTCTGGACCAAAATCCCATTTCATTTTCTATTCTCCAGACCTCTGGACCAAAATCCGATTGCATTTTCTATTCTCCAGACCTCTGGACTGAGACCAAAACCCCCGTTCAGACCTCTGGACTGAGACCAAGACCAAAACCCCCGTTAAACCCCATGGCATTCCAATGCAGTCAACCTGTGACATCACTTAATAAACCACAAGTACAGAAATGGATTGGATAATCCCATGTTAAGCACAGAAAAGAACAGAACACAGTTGCTTCCACTTTGTAGAACACATGAAATATATATAAATTGTTATGCAGCCTTTCGTCTTTCAAAAAACCACCAGTTCATAATGCTCACCACCCACCTACAATCTCTCCATATTCCAACACAGTATCTCATAAAACCAGAGAATTAAACAAATGACACCATAATTCAATTCGATTGAATTACCTCGTTACAATTCAATACTACTCGAACCGAATCTGAAATGAAATCATATCTTAAAAGCCACGACATCATCGCTCCTATCAAACAATAATTCGTCTTTGAAACCCCATTCCATTCAACGATCTAAGCAATGTGATCAAGACCTATAAAATAAAATACTAAGCATGTTGTTGTCATCAAACCCTCAAAATAATACAACATTGATGGTCCCCCAAGTGAAAACTTAGACTAAAGTTTGACCATGACTAAAACAAGGTTTATAATTTCTAATTGCCTCAAAAGAAACAAACACATCAAAACCAACGAGGGGAATCTTCACTTTACCTTTCATTTGAGATATAATCTCATTACTAATGCTTCTCATGGGAATTTGAGATATAATCTCATTGCTAATGCTTCTCATTATTCCCATGGAAGGAACAATGATGCCAAAAGATTCAGCCACCCGCTTCTGTATCTTAAACCTTCCACTCAATTCATTTTAGTCCATATTTAGCATATATGTGAACTTATCATTCAACCTGCATATATTGTATTTTCCTTAAGTGGTAAGAACAGTTTTGCCACATATAGTTATTGATGAGTAAGATTATTTGAATGTTCCTATGACTAATATATTTTTCTCCATGCAATGATATGTACCTTGAGCTTTTATATATGGTATATTTTTATCGTCTATCCATTTTGATGGATAATTTTCAAGGCCATCTTTGATCTCTACCACCATGATAAGTTTTATGCATTGATTTTATTAATTGTTGAATGTTTACTACTTTAACAATAGGTATAATGTTTTTTGAAAAGAAAGTTATCTTACAATAATTGCCATGTGCTTATGTTAATTGGGTTTATCTCAAATGGTTGAGAGGAGTGTTATTTTCCACACCCATGTTCAATTCCTGCGAGTGACATGATTTTATCTTATTATTGAAGAGAATTCATACTAGGATAGTACTAAGGGAGTTGATTGATATTTTCTATATACCATAAAATCGAGTAGGATGGATGCACATATACCTGTGTTATGGTTAATGTGGTTCCCACTATTGTTGCATCCACCTATTGATCCAACAACACTTGAATCATAATCTAGAATCCCAAAATTGTAATGTTGTAATCCCATGAAAATCTTGTTTTGAACCCAACGATATGTAACTATACCACTTGGTATGTACCCCTATCCTTACCCATGGAAACTATTGTTTTCAAAAAAACAAAAAATGAGGTCATAAATGATTTGGAAATGTTTAATTATGTTTGTTGAGATACTCCTATCATTGAAGAGAATCAAGATTCGAAGAATAGTAAGGGTGTTGGTTGATATTTTCCAAACAAATGGTGTCGTGAAGAAGCCTAAACCTGAGTAAGATGGATTCACATACCTTTTATGTGATGAATGCAGTTCTAGCTATTGTGTCATCCATCCATTAACATGTAGTATTTCTACCATCATATGGAAGCTAAACATGTATTGACTTAATCCCACCAATATCCAATTTGGAAACATGGGGATAGTTATATATAGACCTAGTCATTTCTTGTGCCCCTACATGTGATTGTTAGTGTTTAAAAATCCTAAAATTAAGGTTATATATTATTTGGAAAGATGTAACCATTTTCCTTAATCTACTACCCTTATTGTCGAAGAGAATGTAGGATGAATTCACATATACCTTTGTTATGGTTAATGTGGTTCCCACTATTGTTTCATCCAATCATTGATTTGATAAAACTTGAATCATAATCTAGAATCCAAAATTGTAATGTATTAATCCCATGAAAATCTTGTTTTGAACCCAACGATATGCAACTATACCACTTGGTACGTACCCCTATCCTTACCTATGGAAATTAGTGTTTTCAAAAAGCTGAAAATTGAGGTCATATATATGATATAGAAATATTTAATGATGTTGTTTGTTTAGGTACTCTTATCATTGAAGAGAAACAATATTCGGAGAACATTAAGGGTGTTGGTTGATATTTTCCAAACAAATGGTGCAGTGAAGAAGCCTAAACATCAGTAAGATCGATGCACATACCTTTCTTGTGATGAATGTGGTTCTAGCTATTGTTTCATCTATCCATTGACCTGCAATATATGTACCATTGTATGGAAGCTGAACTTGCATTGAACTAATCCCACCATGATCCCATTTGGAAACATGGGGATAGTTATATACAAACCTAATAATTTCCTCAATCCATACATGTGATTGTTAGTGTTCAAAAATCTTATAATTTAGGTTATATCACCCCTATGAGCATCACCTGATGCAATGAGTGCTAAGTGGACTATTCAAATCATGAGACTTATTGGTCAGTTGCGACTAATACTCATGGATATGGGTCATAGATTAATGACTTACACTACGTAGTTATTCCCGAAAATAATATCTAATATGTTGCACTGTGAAAGCCCCTCTATGCTTAAATAATGAGAGTGAAGGGAGCTCTAACTGGATAGTTCATAAGGCACAATACTTGCTAAGGTTTTACAAATGGGGTAGCAAGCTAAGTGGGTTTGATTGTGGGGAAAACTCCACAGTTAAGCGCACTTGATCCAGAGGCGTCTTGGGATGGGTGACCACCTGAGAAGTCCTGGTTATCGGGTGCAAGCCCCGAAAGTGATTATTGATGCTATGCGATTCATTTCGCTAGTTTCAATCCCATTTCTTCACCCCTGTGAGCATCACCCAATGCAATGAGTGCTAAGTGGACTATTCAAATCATGAGAATTATTGGTCAGTTGTGACTAATACTCATGGATATGGGTCATAGATTAATGACTTACACTGCGCAGTTATTCCCGAAAATGATATTTAATATGTTGCACTGCGAAAGCCCCTCTATGCTTAAATAATAAGAGTGAAGGGAGCTATAAATGGATAGTTCATAAGGCACAATACTTACTAAGGTTTTACAAATGGGGTAGCAAGCTAAGTGGGCTTGATTGTGGAGAAAACTCCACAGTTAAGCGTGCTTGAGCCAGAGGCATCTTGGGATGGGTGACCACCTAGGAAGTCCTGGTTACCATGTGCAAGCTCTGAAAGTGATGATTGATGCTATGTGATTCATTTCGCTGGTTTCAATTCCATTTCTTCACCCCTTTGAGCATCACCCGATGCAATGAGTGCTAAGTGGACTATTCAAATCATGAGAATTATTGGTCAGTTGCGACTAATACTCATGGATATGGGTCATAGATTAATGACTTACACTACACAGTGATTCCCGAAAATGATATCTAATAAATAAATTGTAAAAAGATAATGAGTAAAATCTTACTCAATATAAATGTCTGTAACTCATACATGATTTTATGAGAAAAATTCCAAATACGATATACGCACTTTCATTGCTATGTGGAAAAACTCATGCACTACTTTTTTTTGTTTTCCAAGACTGATGATTACATAAGCGTAGTGATGCTAGTTTATTTAATAATAAAATAGTAATCTATAAAGATAGAAAACACTTTTGACATTGTAGTGTACATATGGTTATGTAAGTTAGTATGGAAGTATTTTCATTATTGTTCAAGTGGGTTGATCCTTTATTTATTTCCTTAAATGAAATTATAATGCAACCTTGTCTTCTCATGGGCTAAATTTCGCTCATGGGTTAATTTTCCATGGTTTTTCCAAAAATTAGATTCACTATTTTAAAAATGATTCGCTCAAATCTCTTGCGCCATCTAAAATATGCATTGATTACTCTTGCGCTTTTAGAATAATGTTGGCATATGATTGATTAGGCATTTATAATCTCTTGCGCCAGTTAAAAATAAGATGATTACCTTTGTGCCATGGATTATGTTGTGATTAAATAATTATATTGCTTGTGCAATGGAATAATGATGATGTACAATGATTCAGTTATTAGATTCTTTATGTTCATTGAATAATGATGATGTATGTTAAATTAACTGATTAGAATACTCTTGCACCATGAATAATTGATTATTAAGATTGATTGATTGATCTAGTTGTTGTCGTCTTGATTGGATTAGCAGGATTTAGACACCTCCTTGGTCCTTAGAACAATCACCATCCCTGAGACCTTAAATGGTCAAAATCAATCAGATGAATGTTGGGCTTGAGCGTTTCTTATGTTTCCTATTGTTCCTAACCATGCATGATAGGTTGGGTGGGTAGCTATTTGAGGGGTTACAATAGAAGTAGTCCATAGGAGTTTGGTACAAGTTTTGAGGGGTTACAATCAAAAGCATTTGAAGACCTAGGAAGAAAAATTGATCTACATTCAACACTCTTATAACATAGTACATACTTCTACCATTAAGTCCTCTTTTGAAACTTGATTTGGGTATTTGTCGCCTTCACCCTTGGATTTTGTCTATGGAAAACAAGGAGGAGTGAAGAGATAAATCATAGGAGAAGCATTGAAATCATAGAATTTTTTTTTAAATATTAGGAAAATCCATTTGTAAGTATAGGAGATGTTGAAGAAATCATATGAAAGGTACAAGGCCCAACATGATCTGAATAGAACAAAAAAATCATTCAAAGTGGGAGACAAAGTTTGGTTACAAATAAAAAAGGAAAGACTATAGTGTCCAGGTAAGAAGATCAAGGCTCAGCAGTATGGCCCTTTTGAAGTATTGTATAAGGTTGGTGATAATGCATATAGACTCTGTCTACCTCCATATATGTGAATTTACTCAGTAGTGAATGTGGAGAATATGAAACTCTATGAACCTTCCATGTTGGATCAGGAAACTGAGCGCGTCCTACCTACCATAGAGGACTTGAACCAGAAGCTCAAGAAAATTTGGTAGAATTTATGGTTTTGCAGAAGAATTATAGAACTACCAAATAAGGGAAATATGACCTTTGGAAAATTAGGTTGAAAGGACAACTTTCTGGAAGTAAAAATGATACTCTAGGGAGAAGGTAAAGGAAAAATTACCTCACCTGATTCAATAAAATGTTTTTGGGACCTAAATCCTCCCAAAATGGGAAGGTATGACCCATATTGGAACATTATATAATTTTTTGTCTATCTTGGTACTTTCTGGGTTGAAAAATTGGAGGAATTGGCTTGGAGGGAAAATTTTAGTGGTAGGTACTAGTTTCAAGATTTGGGGTCTAGAACCTTCCAAATCCATTTGAGGCATCAAAAAACATTTTTGGGGGTCAAAATTTTGTAATATATCATATCCCCTTAATGTTTTTCTACACATTGATACCTTTCCAATGGTGTTAAAATCACCTCAATTAGAGCTCATATGAAAAATGTATTCCTCTCGCAGATTGACCTACCTTGTTGACCACCATGGTACAAGAGGATTCCATGTCAACCCCAATTAATCACATGTGGGGATAGACATGTGTGGAATTTCAACAATATTATATAAGGTCCAAAACCTTATCACTAATTGAGGGTTGAGGATGCAAAAATCCTAACCCTGGACAACTAATGGGCTATGTTAAATATCGGGCCACTAGGAAGAGAGGGGTTCCATTCTCTTAGAATTGTACTTATTCCATAGTTGAGAAGAGCATATAGGAGTGGGATTGGATATCATAACAAAGGAGGAAGTATATTTTGTAGCAATAATTCATGCCACAGTGTTATAGGTTACTCCATAGTGAGTGCCCCTTTCTTTGTATTTTCATTTTCATAACTGGAGAAAAGAGAGTAGAGCATAGGTCTCACTTCCTAGTTGGGTTTTATCTCGTATTGGGTTTCCCATGATATATTTTTTGTTTAATGGTGTGGATGGTGTGTTTGTTTTCTTGTTCTTTCATTTCAATTTCTATTATTTCATAAATTCAAGAACTAAGATAGTAACAATTAATATGGGATCTAAGGAAATAATTTGCATAATCTAAGATTTTAGAATATTGCAAGATCTAATATGACGAGTTGTTCTAGTGGTATATCCATGTCATTTTACATATCATATAGTTATGACAAATTGTTCTAGTGGAATATCCATGATGGTTTACAAATCCACCTCCCACTTATATAAAGAAGATGTGAGCATTATGAAAAGGAATTTATTCAAGGATGGTTCAAGGGGTGATTCATTCACACATGGAGTGATTCATTAATTGAGTGGATAAGGAGTTCTGTGGTGCTAAGTCTGGGTTTTGGCATAGTGAAAACCATGGATGCTATCTAAGTCTTAGGCAATCTTTATGAAGGATTTGGACAACTTGGAAAGTTTTTAAGGAATGAAAAACCTAGCCTAAGACTATTGCATGTGAGGAAAGGGATCTATAGGACGCAGTCCCACAGATGATTCAAGGGTTGGAATGTGAGACTATTGTGAAAATGAGAAGTTTTGCCTTAGGTTATTTGTAAATATATAAAAATGAGTTGGAAGCAATAGTCATACTCCATTGTTGTATTCTTATATAATTATTCATTTGAATAAGTTAAGGAATCCACCTTGGGTACTAGCCATACTTTTGTGTTGTGGTCTCTTTACTTGGATGAATGTTATTATTACTTGCATTAATGAATATTGACTAAGTGTTAAAGTATTTTTGGGATTCTTTAAGGCCACGATTGGACATGTTTGTACTCATTAGATAACTTGGTTGTAAAACTTAGTTGCAAATATAACAAGTTGTAGGTTAGAGTGTAGTGATGGGAAATACCATGAATGAAGAGGTGTAGTTTGGTTGTAGTAAGAATAGGTTGGTATATCCTCTATGCCTAAGGAAAGGTAATGTTGCATGACCTAGGGTGCCAAAAGTGAAAACATTTAGGCAGGACCTACATGAAGTCCATGACATGTGGTATCAAAGTGGAACTTCTTGAGGAAGTTGATTTCATAGCTAAATTGGGTGCTCTTCACCACATTTCAAGAGGAAAATAGTTGGTTGTGGAGTGGCTTGGGACATTTTTGGGAACCCTTTGAAAACTTGGAAGGAACAATAGGTTTTAGTGAACATTGTTGACAAGTGGTTGCTATATTTTGCTCGAAGATAATGCACTGAATCGAAATGGATTCAATACCTTGGTGCAACAAGCAACCAAGATGGATATGTCCACACAAAAATTCAGTAAGTCCTTCTTTGTATCTTCAAAGATGCATAGACCAAGTGGAGTTTTTTGAAGTTTTTCCTTTGGGATATCTTGAAAGATAGGCATGCCATAGTGTAAAAATGGTAGAGTTGTAGCATAACTTTGGTTGAAGGAAGAATTATCAGAGAAGGTGTTTGGTTCCATGGAATTGGAAGCACCGAGTGTAAAACTAAGTCTTGAAGATGTGGTAAAATTCTTCAAACATGCATATGTTGCAACATGGATTGTGAAAAACAAGAGTCTTGGAAGAAAAGGATGAAAGTTGCAATTGTGAGGTTGGGATAGTTGATCTAAGAGGTCACGAAGGTGTTCCAACAATCCAATGTGGGGTTTGAAGCCATGGCTTAGAGGTTGCAAGTAGTAACAAGCCAAGTAGAGGCATGGTTTCAAATTAAGCTAGGATTATTTAGTGGAGTAAAGGATTCCCAGGACAATGGAAACATCATAGAAAATAAGCAGCAGAGAATGCCTAACTACATAGGTAAGTATGTTGCTTATTTCTTGTGTTACCAAAAACAAAATTCTATAAATTGTCCTTTGAAGGAAAACTTGGAAGCATTGGAAGAAGTCTAGGTATAGAAAAGTTCAAATGCAGAGTTATGTATTCTAGGTGCCTTTCCAGTAGGTTTAAGAAAGTTCAATATAAGAGGTTAATACCATGATTTGCAAGGATAAGTTAGGCGTGGCCTTTTATTTGTGAATGAAACTTTGAGTGGGTTAAAAGTGGAAACCTTGGTAGATGCTGGTGTGACTCGTAGCTTTGTAAGTGAATGAAGTGCTAAAGGAATTCATTGTAAGGTTGAGAATATCATGGCCTCATTTAAGGTGGTGGACTCAATTGTGACTTTAACAACAAGAGTAGTTTGTTTATCACCTTTGAAGGTTGGGGAATTTTTTTCCATGTTATATTTTATGATGGTTTCATTGGATGACCATACAATCATCTTGGGAAAATAATTTCTGAAAATTTCCAAAGAAATTCATGTAGCTCATGAGAACTATTTGTTGTTCTTGGCTGGAATCAAGACTTGTGGTGTACCTAATATAACTATACTGAATTTGGGGAGGGTGCCAATAATGTCAATCATGAACTTTATTGAGGTAGTTGATAAGCCCACGAATAGACCTTATTTTATCACACAATAGTAAGAAGAGTTGGCTTCGAGAAAATAAACCTTGGGTGTTCAAGGTAGTGTTGTCCAATCAAAGAGTAGATTGATAGCATTGGAGACTTTGGAAAAAGACAGTCTTAGAGAAGGTTAATCAATTGTGCACATTGGTGAATTAGGGGCAAGATGTTATAGGCAGAATGAAGTTTTCACCAACAATATTTTCAAGATTTCGTGACAAAGGCACTCACTAAAGTGCATTTTAAAACACTATGGATGGTGCACTAGAGAAGGAAGTTCATAAATATGTCAAGTTTTCAATGGAAAATGACCTAAGTGTCGGGTCTGAGCAGTGAAATAAGGAACTCATTCAATTAGAACTCTCAATCAAAAGATGGTGGATTGGTTAAAGGAATGGTTGGTGAATCTGATCCATTGATGGGTATGCTTCTGTTAATGTTTATGCCATTATTATGGTTCTTTGCATTTCAATAGATAAGAGCAACATAAGAACAAGATCACTGAGAAATACACATTCACAAGAGACACAACATTTATCCTAGGAAACCCTCTAGGGGAAGAAAACCCAACAAAAACTTCCTTATCATAAATTTCCAATACAATGTCAAGAGATAACTCAAACCAATATAGAAAGTCCTCTCCAAAAGATGCGCCATTCTTCTCCCTCTCTCCTTTGTCGGTAACAGATCAGAACTTGTCTCTCAAACTGAGCAAGTGAGTTGTGTGTTAGAAGTGAGGTGCTAGCCTCTTATTTATACAAGACTGGCACGTGTGAAAGGGTTTCACTGGTAGGGCTGACCTCTCACTCTGGGTGGGTAAACCCACCTTTATTTAATTCTGGGTCTTCAATAATAACTGTTGGGGCCGACTTCTTATTCTTCCCTTTATAATTGTTCGATGACCAATCCACAAAAGGGGATTTGGTCCTTATCCAATTACCGACATGATTAATCCACAATGGGGATTAATCCTAATAATAAAATAACAATAAAAATAAGAATTATCTTCACAGTTACATTATTTCAACACTCCCCCTTAACAAGAAGGGTATTCTTCATAAACATCAGGTGAGAGACGTCTACATCATCAGTGGCATCTGGAGGATAGTATCGTCAATATCATCTTGAAACATTGGCTAGCATATTTACAAGTCATCAGAAGTTTTCTTCATTGGCAGCATCATCATTCTCGAAAGAATGTTATCATCATCTGCATCAAATATGTATCAGTAAAAATGATACCTCATCATAGCACTAGGCTGGCACATCACAGTACTACACTAGCTCAATGTCACAGTGGTTAAGTTGGTAGCTCAGTGTCAGTCACATCTTGCTTTACGTCTAACAACTAGGTCATAAGCAAGGAATATCATCATCTCATTTTACGTCTAACAACTAGGTCAGAAGCAAGGAATCACAACGTCATGCTTTACGTCTAACAACTAGGTCAGAAGCATGACTCATATTGATTTACTTCTAACAACAAGGTCAGAAGCAAGGAACACATCAACATCTCGCTCTACGTCTAACAACGAGGTCAGAAGTGAGGAATCATCTTGCTTTACATCTAATAACTAGGTCAGAACCAAGGAATCAACGACGTCATGCTTTACGTCTAACATCGAGGTCAGAAGCATGACTCATCTTGCTTTACATATAACAGTGAGGTCAGAAGCAAGGATCACATGACATCATGCTTTACGTCTAACAACGAGGTTAGAAGCATGACTCATCTTGCTTTACGTCTAACAGCGAGGTCAGAAGCAAGGATCACACGGCGTCATGTTTTACATCTAACAACGAGGTCAGAAGCATGACTCATCTTGCTTTACGTCTAACAGCGAGGTCAGAAGCATGACTCATCTTGCTTTACGTCTAACAGGGAATTCAGAAGCAAGGAATAAATATATATGCTCCTCCTTTCAGGGAGGGTCCTTTCGGACTATACCAAGCTTATCTCAAAAGTGTTCAAACTTTACACGAGATAGAGGCTTACTCAACACGTCAGCAACCTGTTCATCTGTGCTAATGTACTGGAGCTTCAAGGATCCTCTCTGTACCATGTCGTGGACGAAATGATAGCGGATCTCTATGTGCTTCGACCTGTCGTGGAACACAGGATTCTCTGTCATTTTTATGCAGCTTTGATTGTCACATAGAATCGTGGTTTCTCTCATCTCCAAATCAAATAGGCTCGTCAGCAAATTTTGAATCCATATAGCTTCGCATCTAGCAGAACATACAACAATGTACTCTACTTCCGTTGTGCTGAGAGAAATACTAGATTGCTTCCTACTCTGCCATGAGATCATGGCTGATCCCAAACTAAAATAGCATCCGGAAGTGATTTTTCTATCTGCAACGCTTCCTGCCCAATCTGCATCGGTATATCCACTCAATGTGAAGTCATGATCTACATCATAACTGAGACCATAATCCATTGTACCTTTAAGGTACCTCATCACATGTTTTGCAACCACTAGGTGAACACATCTGGGCTCTACCAGAAACTGACTCAAGGTGTTCACTGCAAAACAGATGTCTGGTATGGTGTTCATCAGGTACATTAGTGATCCAATAATCTGTCTGTACAGTGTGGCATCTATCAAATATGACGAAGTATCGACTAGCAGCTTTAGCTTTGCTTCCATGGGAGTATTCATGGACTTGCATTCTAGCATGTCGAATCTCTTTAAGATTTCGACCATGTACTTCCCCTAGTTAAGGAAGATTCTTTCTGGACTCTACCATACCTCAAGACCTAAGAAGTAATGCATTAGGCCAAGGTCTTTCATTTCAAATTCTGCGGCAAGTCTCTGTTTACATTCAACAATGAGCTTTTCTTCTCCAGTTAAGAATAAGTCATCCATGTACAATAGTAATATTACTGGTTCATTATCCATAATCTTAAAGTAGAGATTTGAGTCTTATTTACTCTTGGTAAAGCCTAAGCTTGTCAAGAAACTGTCTATATGGCCATACCAAGCTCTGGGAGCTTGCTTCAATCTATATAAGGATTTCTTCAATTGGCAAACATGAGACTTCCTGTCTTCAACCTCAAATCCTTAGGGTTGCTCTATATACACTTCCTCTTTGATAACACCATTCAGGAAAGCTATCTTCACGTCCATCTGGTGCAGCTTCCATTTCATCTTGGCAACAAGAGCTATAATGGTTCTGATCGAAGTGTATCTGGCCACAGGAGCGAATGTCTCTTCATAGTCAATACCTTCCTTCTGGGAAAAGCCACGAGCAACAAATCTTGCTTTGTATTTCTCAATACTTCCATCAACAACACGTTTTATTTTGAAGAAGCATTTTGATGATACCACATCGTTACTTTTTGGTCTAGGAACTGTTTCCCATACATAATTCTTTATTATGGATTGGTATTCCTCTTTCATGGCATCTGCCCATTCCTTCTTTTGGATGGCCTCTTCAAAGCATGTAGGTTCTTCATCAAGTAGATTTAACATCAAAGCCGTGTAACTGGAGAATGGCTTTGGTCTTTTCACTTGTCTCATGGTTCCTTCTGGAACACCATACTTCTCTCCATATTGAATAAGATCTCTTGCCCAAGCAGGATTTCTTTTATGGGAGAAGGTCATTTGAGGAGGTTCTTGAACTTCTATTATATCATGATCTTCAGGAGTCTCCTTATCAGGGGAAGCTATGACTTCCCTTACAAGTTCTGCAGCTTTGGGAACTTCCCTCACGGATTCTGTAGTCCTGGGATTTACAAGTTCCTCTTCATATACTTCTTCAAGCTTGCATCTTCTCGATTTCTTAAGTGTTGCTTCTTCATCAAAGGTCACATCCCTGCTGATCTCAATGTGGCAGTGACCTGGTATGTAGATTTTGAAGGCCTTGGAGACCCCACAAATATTCCCTTCTTTCCTAAAGGGTCCAACTTGTTTCTCTTTTCTTTAGGTATATGAATAAGCAATGGATAGCCAAATATTTTTGAGATGGATTACCTCTGGCTTCTTTCTGGTGAACATCTCTTCTGGTGTCTTGAGCCTAAGTGCACTATGGGGCAATCGGTTCTGCACATAAACAACTGTCATTGCTGCTTCTGCCCATAAGCACATAGGAAGATCTTGATCTTCATAGCTTTCAACATGGTTTTGTTCTTTCGTTCAGCTACATTTTTTTGTTGGGGATCTTGATCCCAACATCTTTGCATAAGTTCACGAACTCTTTTGAGGTATATTATCCTCCATTATATGACCTGAGTATCTTAATCTTCCTTACAGAAGGGTTCTCTTATCAAGGCTTTGAATTCCTTGATCTTGTTGAACACTTCAAATATATCTAGGTCTTTTACGAGAATAATCATTAATGAACGATACATAGTATACATACCCATTAATGGAGGATGATGGCATTGGGCCACACACATATGAATGGATGAGTTCTGGGACTCCTTCTGTCTTGCTGTCCCTCTTCGGAAATGGGTTCTTGATGTTCTTCCCTTGTGCACATCCATTGCATACGCCTTCATGATCACCTTTGAGTTCTGGTAAACCTGTGACCGCTTTGCATATGTATGGTAGAACCTTGTAGTTGAAGTGAGCTAATCTTCGATGCCAATATTCTTCAATGGCGTGGGTCATGGTAGCTTCTGAGTGACCCTATAGCTTATGGAAGTCACCTTCTTCTCCTCCAATGATGATTGCTTCATTTACGGTCTCTTCTTTAGCATGTTGCCTTCTGCAACCTTCGCTATAGCTTCCTCATGTGACCTGGAGCAAGGTCAACAAAACAACAAGCAAGAATAATATCCTTCTTGATAATATAAAGCAAT
>ML785178.1:25432-48426 GCA_009831015.1 Picea engelmannii
TATGTAAGTACATACCTCTGATAGCATTTGCAGGTAGTGGCTCCATCTGGTAGCAGCGGTAATCATTGCCAACTCTTGAGATAACTTCAAGGGTGATTGCAACTGGTTCTACGGCTGCAACTGCAACTGGTACTGCAACTACAACTAGTTCTAAGACTGCAACTGCAATTGCAACTTAGGGTTTTATGAGGAAACCCTAATTTTTTAAACTTCGAGTTTTGAAAATATGATCTAGGGGATAGATGCGCTGAGTTGAGGTGAGTTAGCAGGTGCAGTCGAAATTTTGAAAATCCAACTTTTACCCCCTCAAACTTGATCTGCAGATTTTTGGACTGGTGCTTCTAGTTTTCTGGTACTTCTGGTACTTCTGGTACTCTGGTTTTCTAGTTTTCTGGTACTACTAGGGTTTCACTTTTCAGGAGAACCAACCACTGAAAAGGTGCACTCTAAGTGCCAAAATGATCCTTGGGGGAGGGCACAACTTTCTAGGTGGTCTTGGAGCTGAAAAGCTTCACTTTTGAAAAACCCTAATTTACAGGTACTGCAACAGTGACGTTTTTCTCTTGTGAAATATGCTTCCTTCAGTTTGGCTCTGATACCATGTTAATGTTTATGCCATTATTATGGTTCTTTTCATTTCAATAGATAAGATCAACATAAGAACAAGATCACTGAGAAATACACATTCACAAGAGACACAACATTTATCCTGGGAAACCCTCTAGGGGAAGAAAACCCAGCAAAAACTTCCTTATCATAAATTGCCAATACAATGTCAAGAGATAACTCAAACCAATACAGAAATTCCTCTCCAAAAGATGTGCCACTCTTCTCCCTCTCTCCTTTTTCAGTAACAGATCAGAACTTGTCTCTCAAACTGAGCAAGTGAGTTGTGTGTTAGAAGTGAGGCGCTAGCCTCTTATTTATACAAGACTGGCACGTGTGAAAGGGTTTCACTGGCAGGGCCTGCCTCTCACTCTGGGTGGGTAAACCCACCTTTATTTAATTTTGGGTCTTCAATAATAACTACTGGGGCTAACTTCTTATTCTGCCCTTTATAATTGTCCGATGACCAATCCGCAAAAGGGGATTTGGTCCTTATACAATTACTGACATGATTAATCCACAATGGGGATTAATTCTAATAATAAAATAACAATAATAATAAGAATGCTCTTTGCAGTTACATTATTTCAACAGCTTCAACATTACGAGGACTAGCAAGTTGAAGGAACTATTTATGTTGTTTCAATTGGATCCAAAAAATTGAAAGGGATGATCTTAGAGATTATTGATCAATATCAACTACCCATTAAAAAGAAAGGTCCAAGTAAGTTTATTAAGAGGAGAGCCAAGAAGGGAAAAATGAAGGCAAAGGTGGAACCTTTGGTGACTACAGAAGCAATGCACGATACACCATATTTAGTGAAGGTGAAGGGTCGATATATGTGTCTTGGAAATTTGTAGTGTGGTGAGGTAGTACCAGGTGAAGTCTACTAGTTGCCACCAAATTTGTTGAAAAACTTACAAGTGATGATTTTCATAATGCCAGTCAAATACAACATAAGGAGGAGGATTCTAAGGACATCACAAAGTACTTGGGTAGAAGGAATGAGAATGAGAAGCTTGTTGAAGAGTTCAATAAGAGAGAAAGTTTTGTTATGATGATGATGAAACTTTAAACAACAAAAGTCCATGTTAGACATCCTATTCTTCACATTAAGGTCATTTTAGGCAGCTTCCTACCCAAGAGTGGGATAGTGGACATGAAGGTGTCATGAAATTGGTGCATTAGTATAAATGAAGAAACTTGGAGATTATTTTTAGTTATAGGTGGTGACTTCATAGTTTTGAGGAAGGGGTGGAGACATTTCCTTTGTTCAATAAAGTTGTATAGAAAACTAAAGTGTTGATGGAACTAATTTTTTGGGAATGAAGAAGCGCATTCTCATGGTTTTAGTTGGATTCATAACCCAACTGGTTGAAATCATGGGGGAGCTCAATGTACATAAGCATGGAATATTGGTCAAAGTATTGAAGCAATAATAAGTTTGGATAAGTGTAGTGTTGGATAGTTGAGTGGAATTCTTGGTGAAGGTTGAGTTGCAACGACATCTTTGGCATCTAGGAAGCAATTTGTGGTAGAATTGGGGAAAAGGAACTTTAGTTCAATAGGAAATTTCAACAGTGTGCAATTGCAGGTGATTCTTCCAATGGCATTATGAAGTGGTTGAAGCAGTCAAACACAAATGGATGTGTTGGTTTGATCAATAAACATTGAATAACAATAGAGTTCTTGGATAAATTGCTAAGGATCGAAATAGTTATACATGTGGGAGGATGCAATGCCATTACTATGGAGCTATAAATGGGTGCCCCTACCCATATGTTGAGATGATCATTAGCATGGATCAATTAGCTATGATGGTAGGTTGCAAGTCTAGTCTTACATGATGGAAAGGCACACCTAAGTGGTAAAGATATTAGGAAAAGTGATTCATCTAAGTATATCAATGAGATGAGTGTTGTCATTTGGGGTATCTTAGAGAAGTTACATGATGGCTTGGATGATGGATGGCATGCCCTTGATTCATGTGCATATTGGGTAGGAGTTCCTAGTTCATTTAGGTGCACATCACAAAGTCAAAAAAATGTCATCTCAACATGACATGAAGCACAAGGGATGGTAGGATTTCCTTGGACATTGTTCAGGTGGGACAATTTTAACCATCGGGTGCATGAGAATTTGGGATACCCTAGTTAGTAGTGCATGATCCAATTTATAAAAGGACCGAAGAGGCTAAGTGTTCCAATATTTATAATATGTTGAGGAAGTGTATAACATGTTTATTTCCACTTGGGCATGAAGCATGATGAAAGGAACCTTAGAAGAAGGAAATGCAAGGAACCTCGAACCTGTATAAAGAGGATGCAAGCATTATGCAAAGGAATTCATTCCAAGATGCATACAAAGGTGAATCATTCACATAAGAATTCATTCACTCATCAAGTGGAAAAAGGAGTTCTAAGATGTTAAGTTTAGTTTTTGGCACAATGAACAACTTGGACATTGGCTAAGTCTTAGGCAGTCTACACTAACTTAGACAACTTGGTGAGTGTCTAAGACATGGCGGAGCTAGACTGATATTGTTGCATGTGAGGA
The DNA here is from genome assembly GCA_009831015.1 of Picea engelmannii. Classification (NCBI taxonomy): domain Eukaryota; kingdom Viridiplantae; phylum Streptophyta; class Pinopsida; order Pinales; family Pinaceae; genus Picea; species Picea engelmannii. Next base: position 28,596 of record ML785178.1, read on the forward strand.
AAGGGATATGTAGGAGGAAGTCCCACAAATTCTTTAGGATTTGGACTATGCAAGACTCAAGTATTGTGGGAATAGGTAGTTATGTCTTACTTTATTTGTACATCTATAAAATTATTCATAGGAAGTGGTTGAACTCCCTTACTATATTTTTGTAAATTTATTTATATTAATTAGTTAAGGCATCCACCTTGGGTTCCACCCATACTTTATGTTGTAGTCTCTTTACTTGAATGAATGTTATCATGCTTACATTTTTGAATATTGCCTAGGTGTGAAAAACATATTCATCAACTTCATGAGGGTTGTGACCTCAAAATGAGAACTCTAGCCTTAAAAATCCATATTTTTGGGTCAAAAGCACCAAAATCAACCCTCATTTCAAAAATAGGTGCTACTGGTAGCACCACTTTTTTGCAAGGTTGAAATCACCACCTTTTGCAACCATGGCCTTAATAGTCTCATATTGTTATGTAATGTCTCCTACTACTACTAAAAATTAAAAAATTAAAAATAAATAAATCCCCTTTGATAATTGTATACTTGCATACTTGTATAGTTGCACTGATCATATAGCTAATTAAATGTTTAATGCATAATATTGTTTGATACAATTGACTAATTTTCATGGTAATTCCATGACAGGATAAGGTAACCATTGAGGTCCAAAACCATACACAGGATTTACTATTATATTGATGGATATATTTTCCTGATCCTTCTCTTCATTGTAGGTATTACAAGTTGCTTTACTAATCATTCAGTTACACAAACCTTTACCACTATCGTGATCATCCTTACTTTGTAATTGGCCTCTCTTATGCGCAAATCATTATGGATTCTAAGGTTGGTGGAAAACTCATATTCCTTATGGTACAATTTTAACTCTTTTTATAACAAGATTCCTTTTGTATTATAAATCTTGGAATATAATCTAAAATATTTAGATTGATTATCAATAATATTGATAATCTAAATACAAAATTTTATATCCATAAAAAAATGATATTTTCTACCATAATCCCTCAAACTTATATATATTAATAAGATTATAATGAATGTAAACCTACCTACTACATTTGTTATGGATCGAATCACTAACTCCATTGTCTATATCAACAAGTTCACCTTGGCCTTTGGCCGTAGGATCTTTATGAAATACAATGTTGGTTCCTAAAGCTTACGATCTGTCAACATCGTACTCTATTAAATCACTTGAAACTTGATTTAACTTAGCTTTATTTAATGCTAGCATCCAAATGAACACTGGTAAAATACCATGACTAAGACAAAGGCTTCCATGTGGTAGTGTCCCTTAAAGTCACTGCCAATTCTTCACCTAACTAGTACGCCAACAATATTTCATATTGGAAAATGATTTCATCTCTAAAATATTATCCCTCACTAATATTCAGTGATGCCAAATCCCTTTCTTGGGTCTGCTAGACACAGGGTTTTGTTTTCATATGCATCTTTGGATTGTTGTTGTTAGAATATTTAGACACTTAGGAGTTAGTTAAGATCTACTTGGTATAATGTGTCATTAGGTAAAAGTGTGTTTCTTTAGTATGCATTAGTATGCATTTGTAGTTAGGAAATATGACGGTCACAGTATGTTCCCCACATAGAGTGATCCAACGGTTCATATTCTCCTTGATCTTAACGACCATTGATGTTAGATTACTAAGAGGGGAGGTGAATCAGTAATAGAGCAATTTAATCCTTTTTAACCATAAAATGCAAGTGTTATACCAATGTAGTATTATCATCCAATAGTTACAGAGTAAATAAACAATGAACAAATGAGAAAGCATACACATACACAGTACACCAATGTTTTTACGTGGAAATCCAAAGTGGGAGAAAACCACAGAATTATTTTTCTTATATGTCTTTAAGAACTACATTCATTGGAAGCACCAACTTCCTTTGTTTTCCAGCTACAACTGAAAGGAAGCTACAACCCCCTAGTTTCTCATACTACAACCTAAGGGAAGCTCCAACTCCCCAATACTATGGCTACAACCAGAAGGAGGCTACAACCCCCTATGTTCTTCGGCTACAACTGGAAGGTGGCTACAACCACTTGTCCTTTCCCCATCCAACCGCCCTGTCGTATAAGTAGAATGATGGAACCATTCTCACACTATCACTGTGAGATATACTTCTATAAACCTGTACCAATCAACCTGCACCAAACAACTTGTACCAAACAACCAATAATCAACATGTACCATAAACAAGTGCATCAACCATGCACCAACTTGTACCTCAACATGTACCATCAACGAGTGCATCAATCATGCGCCAAATATGTACCAATAATACATCAAATACACATAAACTATGATTCATCAAGATTTACCAACATCATCAACTATACACCTCATGTATGTGCCAACTCATCAACTACTTGTCTCAACCATGTACCCAACATGTATCTCAACCAAAATCCCTCATCAATTTCATCATCCAAATCTGATTTGTAACTCTGTAATAGACCTGGTGTATATGATCATATACCTACAAACCTTCCTTAACTTTAACAACATGAGACTAGAATTTTCATCAAACTTTACTTTAGTCTCACATGACTAATTTTGGATTAGTCAACAACCCTAACTTGAAATAATCATAACTATGTACCTATAATGAATGAATATCTGCAAATAGTACACAATGTTCTTCAGTGTCTTTTATGCAATTCCTTTAGGTTTCACTACTTGGAACCTCTCAGAAAAGGATTTATAGCAAAAATGGCATACCTTGTTGAATTATGGCTTATTCTAGAGAGTGAACTTATAGAGCATGCCTCGCACGAAATATTTGTTGTATGGATCTAAAAATGATACAAAGAATATTGTAGACTATAATCTAACCAATACATTTTGTCTTACTAAATTTGGATATGTTATGAATAAGTTATTATTTTTTTACTCGAAACACTTGTTTTAGACTAGTTTCGGGACTAGCCACAAACCCTATTTTCCACGGAGTGTAACTCCAAAAAATAAAACTATCCACAAGATGATTTTTTTATCATAGCTACTTGGATATGTTTCCTCAACGACCTCCGTATTTCTCGATCTGAATAATTCTACAAAACAAATTATTGCGAAAATGGTGAGATGACCTGTAAATAACATACCTTAGAAAGCATCATCAAAAGAATTTATCCTCCCTTGAATTTCGACCTTCTTTACTTCACCTTCCCTCTGAAATTCACCTTAGATATCCTTTGGTTACCTCAGTCACTTGTATATATTCAATATACTCAAGTGTGATTAAATGAGAGACCCTCGCCTCTTATTTATACTTTTTTGTAGATTCCTCAAGGGGTTGCCTTCTAACCATCTTAAACCACTTTCCTTATTTTAGGGCTAACCCACTTGTAACCACTTGTTCACTTAGTAATTTGTCCATTAACTTTATTATTTAAATAATTTATTTTGCATCCACTTTGACTTATAGTACACTCATCACTTCACTTTATTATTTAATAATTTCTTCTTTGCAACCACTTTGACTACTTTGACCTTTTGGGGCTTCTAGATGACTCATGAGGGTTCTCCAAATTCACATGGTCATAAATCTCTAACTGTGACGAGTTATGTGACGTTCCACATACCACCGGAAATGGAATGACATGTACTATCCATCTAGAATATTCTTACCTTCAAATATATTAAAACACATACCATTATACATCAAACAAACTTGGGTCCATTACCCAAACCTTTGTGCTACCAGAATTTGCTACCGAACTTTCTTCAAGGGTTGACATCAATGACAACCAACCCAAATAATCAACAATTGATCCATGGCTTAACACCCAATTGGTCCATGATCTCTATTTAAAGAGAATGGAGGGTCATTTTTCGATGATCGATTGTGAGAATCTCTCTTGTAAAATCTCTCTGTAATATTTTTCTTTTGCATTAATAAACTACTCCAAAGTGGTCGCGTTAGTTGGGGCTGTGGATGTTTCCCCGTAGGGGTTTTACCACGTCAAAACATCGGTGTGTTGATTTTTGATCTAGTTGTGTGAGTGGTTACTGAAGGTGTTCATCCTCTGTTGGAATACCTGTGTTGTCGAACATGGTATCAGAGCCTGTTTGAAGACCTGCTCATGTTGTAGATCGAGATCGTGAAGTCCGTTTTCAGTGTCATTTTTTAAAACCACCTAATTTTTAGAGATATTTCCATCAAGATCATCATTTTCAGTTTTTAAATCCATATTATCTCGATATTTAATATGGCTTCTACAAGTAATCTCTTGCTTACCAACACAAACTACTTGCAATGGAAATCTTATATGGAGGATTTATTAAGAAGTAAAGGCTTGTACCAGATTACCTTGGAAAAGAAAACAACACCTATTGATGCTGATAATAAAGTCAAACGGGATAATAGGAAGGATGAAGCACATGGATTAGTCAGAATGTCCATCCCTCATGATTTAAGGTTCCACGTTCAATCAATGGATAAACCCAAAGAAGCTTGGGAAAAGATTGAATCTGTGTTTGGTAAACACAATATTATTCGAGCACAACAGTTAGAAAATCAAGTATTGACTTTAAGTCCAAATGATTTTTCTTACATTGAAGACTATCTATGTAAGTTTAAAATACTCAAAACTTTATGTGAATAATGTAATATAAAGATAGAAGAAGATCGTTGCATCTATCTTATTCTTTTTAAGCTAGGTAGTGCATATTCTATGTTTGTATCTACCTTTTTTTTTATGCCATGCAAGAGGCTCTAGGGATAGCTTATAAAAAACCCATTCTTGAAAACTTTTGTGATGCTTTGATTAGAGAGAAAGATAGGCTTGTACAACTTAGAGTGATCAGCACTGCAAGTACCTCCAACAAAACCTTAGTCGTCCATTAGAAACATAAACCCAAGAATCCGAAGAAGCAACATCCTCGCCACAACAACAAACAATATAAGGGTCCCAAACCCACTGAGACAACTTCCTCTCCTAATGGTGACAAAGGAGCAAAATATAAAAGTAAGAATACTAACTGACATTGAAATTTTTGTGATAAAGATGATCATGATGAGTCAAAATGTTTCAAGAAGATGGAAGCTTTAGAAGCAACGATGAAGAAGCACACCATCAATATTGATTCTACTTCTTGTTCTTCTTCTCATGGACATGCACTTTATGCTTCTAGTTTTTCCTTCAATACAACTTCTACTTCTTCTTCTGATGAGTGGCTTATTGATTCTGGAGCAACTTATCATATGGATAAGGATAGAAACATATTATCTGCTCTAAATGAATGTAACACCAATAAAATATTTGTTGGTGATGATAGATATCTTAGTGTTGAAGGATCTGGAACATTTCAAGTTGAAAACGATCATTTCAATGATGTATTATGCGTTCCAAGTATTTCTTGTAACCTTTTATCAGTATACCAAATCACTCATTTAGGTGAAGGTAAAACCGTAGAGTTTTCACCTCACCAAGTTGTAATCAAGGATCTAAAAGATCCTAAGCATGTTCTTGCAACTGGAATTGCTGATGATATTACCAAGTTGTACAAATTTGACAACTTTGGGTCATCATCTTTTTCATCAGGTTTTGTTGCTCATAGTGATGACTTGAAAAAAATTTGGCATGAGAGGTTTGGTCATCTAAACTATCGCTCATTGTAACAACTATGTAATCAATAGATGGTGATTGGTCTTCCTCTTGTTTCATGTAGAGATGGTGTTTGTGTTGATTGTGTTCTTGGAAAACATCATCAGGACAATTTTGACAAACGTGCCTCTTGGCATGCCTCGAGCCCTTTGCAGCTTGTTCACAGTGATTTGTGTGGTCCACTTTCTTCTCCTTCTTTTTCTGGGTGAAAGTATTTCTTAACTTTCATTGATGACTTTTCCAGACGTACTTGGGTTTACTTCTTAAAACTTAAGAGCGAAGTTTTTGGCCTACAAGGCCCTTGTAGAAAATTAATCTGGACATCAAATTCAAAATTTAAGAACATATAATAGAGGTGAATATGTGAACAATAATTTTACACGTTATTGCACTACACAGGGAATCCAAGTGCAACACATTGTTCCATATACACCACAACAAAATAGTTTCGCTGAGAGAAATAACTGCACATTAAAAGAAATGGCTAATTGTATGATCCAATCTAAGGGATTAAGTCTAAAGTATTGGGTGGAAGCAATCAACTGTGCAAATTACATAGTAAATCACACTCCCACAAAGGCTCTTAAAAATATAACACCGGAAGAATCTTGGACTAAAATTAAACCAGATGTAAGTCACTTCTCTGTATTTGGCAGTATAGCATGGGCTCACATTCCTAATGAGAAAAGGAAAGCATTGCAGCCTAAAATTAAGAAGTGTATATTTGTTGGTTATTCTGAATATGTCAAAGGTTATAGACTTCTTCAACCATGTTGTAATGAAATTATTATTAGAAGAGATGTTAAATATGATGAAAATATCTTGGCCTACGAGCCTAATTCGATGATTGCGCCTTCTTCGGCTTGTGAGCCATCTTCGACGTTTGTGACTTCTTCTGTTCCTATTCCAATTTCTTATTCAAATGATGAAAATGAGGATGAAAATCCACCTCCGCCTAGTCACCTTCCTCCAAATGATTCCTTTGAAATTGAACCAGCACAAGCTCCACCGCTTCCTAGATGGGTCCGTTCAACTCGAGAAGCAACTGGTGATCTTGATAGTGATCCTTCAAATCAGCGTTGGAAAAACTCAAAGTTCTAGCGAGCCTCTTCTCTTTTGGCTCAAGTTTCAGAGACTCGTGCTCCAGAGACATTTGCAGAAGCTTCAGGTCATCTAGATTGGGATACAACAATGAATGAAGAGTATCGTTCTTTAATGGCCAACGATACTTGGGATATTGTACCTCTTCCAAAAGGAAGAAAACTTGTCAGATTTAAATGGGTCTACATAACTAAGTATGCATCAGATGGAAGTGTTGAAAGACACAAAGCTCGATTAGTTTCCAAAGGATTTTCCTATGTTGAAGGAATTGACTATAATGAAATCTTTACCCTATAGCCAAAATGAATTCCATCCACCTTGTTATTTCCCTTGCCGCCTCACATAAATGGGAGGTCCATCAAATGGATGTTAAATCCGCCTTCTTGCATGAAGATTTGCAAGAAGAAATATACATGGAACAACCTCCTGGTTATGTCCATAATGAATCTATTCTTGTTTTTCGACTTAAGAAATATCTTTATGGTCTTAAGCAAGATCCCCAAGCTTGGTATGCCAAAAGGGACAACTTTCTTATTGACACCGGATTATCTAGATTCCATTCTGATCCTAATGTCTATACCAAGAAAGTAGGAAGCCATCTCATAATCTTTTTCCTTTGTGTTGATATCCTTATCCTTACTGGCAGTGACTCAAAATTTTTAAACCATGTGAAAACCAACCTTAAGAAGAAATTTGAAACGACAGACTTAGGTTTTTTTCACTATTTCCTTGGCCTCCAAGTTTTGCAAACCAGTGAAGGAATTTTTCTTTCCCAGTCTAAGTATGCTTGTGACCTTCTTCGTTGCTTTCACATGGATGATTGTAAACCAACCTCTTCTCCCTTCCAGTCTGGATTCAAGATTACTACCACCTGTACTTCTCCTGAAGTTGATGTCACCTTGTACCGTCAGTTAGTTGGTAGCATCTTATACTTGAATCATACACTTCTTGATCTTTCCTTTGTTGTTGGTCTTGTTGCTCGGTATATGCAAACACCCCATGAAATCCATTGGAAAGCAACTAAAAGGGTACTTCGCTATGTTCATGGTATAGTTTAGTTTGGGATACATCACAGTTCAGGGGGGGCTCCTTTATTGGTTGGTTTCACTAATTCAGATTGGGCCGACGACCTTGATAATCGGAAGTCTACTGCAGGTTATGTTTTCAGCCTTGGTTTAGGACATGTCACTTGGGCCTGTAAGAAACAACATGCTATTGCACTTTCTTCAGCAGAAGTAGAGTACCGAGCAACAGTAAATGCAAGCCAAGAAGCCTTGTGGCTATGCTAGATCCTTTCAGAGTTTGGATTCTAGCAACAACATTTGACCAGCCTTTGGTGTGACAATAAGAGTGCCATCATGCTCGCCAAAGACGCACTTCAACATCAGCGCAACAAGCACATCGAGCTACACATGCACTTCATCGGAAAGCTCATTCATGATCAAGTTATTGAAGTGCTCTTTTTCCCTACAAAATATCAAGTTGCAAACATTTTAACAAAGTATCTTACAAAAGCAAAGTTTTCCAAACTTCGATCTATGTTAGGAGTTTAGGAAGTTTTCATTAAGGGGGGATAGGCTCTAATGAATCCTTCTTTATCCTATCGTGTCACTATTTTAAATCCTTCAATCCTATCCCAATTTGTTCTTAAGGGGGGATGTTAGGATATTTAGACACTTAGGAGTTAGTTAAGATCTACTTGGTTTAATGTGTTGTTAAGTAAAAGTGTGTCTCTTAGTGTGTTTCTTTAGTATGCATTAGTATGCATTTGTAGTTAGGAAATCTGACGGTCACGATACATTCCTGACATAGAGTGATCCAACAGTTCATATTCTCCTCGATCTTAACATCCATTGATCTGTGGCTTAACACCTGATTGGTCCATGAACTCTATTTAAAGAACATGGATGGTCATTTTCTGATGATCGATTGTGATAAACTCTCTTGTAAAATCTCTTTGTAATCTTTTTATTTTGCATTAATAAACTGTTCCAAGTGGTCACGTTGGTTGGGGCCGTGGATGTTTCCTCGTAGGGGTTTTACCACGTCAAAACATCATTGTGTTGATCTTTGATATGGTTGTGTGAGTGGTTATTGAAGGTGTTCGTATTCTGTTGGAATACCTATGTTGTCGAACAATTGTAGTATTTCCTCGAACCGAAGTGATGTCATTCACTTGGGAAATGTCGGTGAGAAAACTATAATTTCTAAAGTCATCTAGGTTATAAATTTTGATTGTTTCGCATCTATCAATTTTTTGTAGCTTGATTATAACTTTGTTTCTATAAATACTTTTACAGGTAAACCTGCTAATGGACACGAACGTTTTTGGTCTTCCAACGCATTTCTGGTCGCACAACACCTAAAGTAAGATAGTTATATCACGTCTGGTAATTTTCATTTTAAATTTTAATATATTGATTGTGTTTAGGACTTGATCTCTAGTTACAACCTTTGTATAGGGTCATTAAACCCTTGGCATCCAAAAAAAATTCCAAACGGTCATTGTTACTAGGTATTGTAGTACTGAATATTAGCCAAGAAATATTTCAACTTTTTTTTTTCCATGAGAAATTAACTCGATTTATATTAGAGATATAAATCATTTACATTACTGTCCAGACTAGCACGAGCAGCCATTACAATTTGTCCCGGAGACCCAGCCGGAATTGAACTCAAGACCTCCTCCCAACATGGAGAAAGGTCTTTACCAACCGCACTGTCTCACGGGACTAAGAAATATTTCAACTTTTTTTTCCAAGGAAAAATTGCTCGATAATATATTAAAATATAAAATCATTTACAAAAAACTAGCTCTGTTGAGCCAAAAACCAGGAGGCGAGAGATGCACGCTCCTCCAGTCAAAAAGGAAAAACAGCAGGACAATACAGTGAAACGCCAGCCACAGCAAAGAACATAAAACTCTGTATCGCGAGCCCCCCAATCTACAAGGCAACAGTCGAGAAATATATACGCTGTCACACAGCCATCAAACACTATAAGCTGTCCGCGATCAGCAAAGGAGAAAGTCCAGTCATTAAGTAGGCAGGGGAGAAAGTCACAGAGACTAAATCCGGGAAGAAACAGAGAAAAACTAACAGCCAAAATAAATCTCCRAGTCTGGGCGCTCACCCACCGCCTTCAAAGAGGTTTATGTGAGTGATGTTGCTTTCGGATCCATTCTCACAATGAAATAGCGAAAGTCTCCCGATCACACCACCGAGGGCTCGCTTGGATAAGACATCTGCTTCGTTGTTGAAAGATCTGGGTATATGCCTGTAGCTGATGTCCAAGAACCGAATAGAAAGGGCGTGGATTTTGTCYTTCCAGCCTTCTATGTTGACTGAGCGRAGCGAACTCTTTTGGCTGATCCAGTCGATAACGACCCGCGAGTCACCCAGGACCTGTAGATGATCGATTGACCAAAAGGAGGCAAGAGCAAGGGATGTCCATAATCCCAAAAGCTCTGCTTTTGTGTTCGTTCCCTCACCACAATTCATGAACCATTTTGTGATTCTTTTTGAATGTGTTCTGAAGATACCCCCTGCCCCACAACAAAGACCAGTGCTCACCGCCGCACCGTCGAAACAAGCTAGTGTATAACCATATGCTGCCTTACTAAATCAGTGGGGGAACGAGACTGATCGGTCTTGGTTTCGCCATATTTGGAAGTGGCAGGCCCCGTTAAAAAAGAAATATTTCAACTTAACATGGCTAAGAACTCCATCTTGAGTTCAGTAGTGATGATGAGGTTGTATACCATAATGTGGAGGTTAGATATAAATGTTACTTTCCTTTATGAGACTTGTACGAACTCAATATTGATTTTCTAATAAGAGACATAACCAAGATTTTATAAGCATTATCGTTTATAGTTTATATTGATTCCAGGTGTTGGATACTCTGTCTATTGGAACATTTACCTATGTTTATATTCTAGTTATAATATCTTTGGTTATTAAAACGAATAAATATTATGTATGCGTCCTTCTATTAACCAAGGTACCATATTCGTTGACCTCTTCATTCCATTGATGGGTCGAAATCCAGCTGTTATCTTTATGAGCTGTTGTTTCACCTTGAGGTCGAAATCCATAGTTATTGGCATATTTTCACAACACCTAGAATGTTAACTTTTTTCGAAAACAATATTTAGGGTTTTTAATATAATCCCTAGAATCTTTTTAGTTTGTTTTGTCTTTAAATAAATATTGTATGAAATGTTGTCGCTTGGATAAAAAATCTGTATAAAATATAAATTGCATTTGAATTTGGCATCTAAGAGTGATACCTTGAGCTTACTCGGGTCCTCTATTATTTTGCATGAACAATTTAAATATTCCATCTTTTACAGGTTGAGGGTTTCAATTAACATCTCTAATATTTTATTCTTATATCTTATGTCGAGGTTGTATAATTGTTGTCTCCATGGTTTAAAGTGTTCTCTCTTTAAATTTTTTTTTTTTAATCCTTGTTCATGAGTTATTTGTTTTGTCATGTTGTTCCTCTTTTCGATAAATATAATGTTTATATTATTTCTTTATAAATTCAGAAGCTACTTCTCTAAAATTTCTCATGCTATTGTTTCATTTTATTTCATAACAGTTCTCTCGTTATAACCCTACTCTATCTTCAAGGTTTGCTACAACTTAATAATTAGAGAATATTTTCTTATTGTAATGTATTTTTATACTTGAACAAGTTATTCAAAATAAAACGCATGCACAACTTAGTAGACAATCTTTAGTCTGCAAAATAACTGTTGAATAAAAATTATATTCTAGTATTTCTATTCAAAAAGTCTCATAGTGTTTCTCTTCAAGAAACTTGATCCAGGTGGATCATCTTAAAATTCGACAGAGTTAAAGTATTCAAAATACAAAGTAAAGCTTACAAAGTGGAAGAGCTCGTCAACAACTTTCTGGTGACGTTCGTTTCAGGAAAAATAACCTCCAGATAACAAAGATATCAGCAGTGGAAGTTTCGTCAAAGATGGTGAAAATTGGTTAGAAATGGTTAAGAAATGTAATTTGGGGCTATGAGAATTGAACCCAAGACCTTGTGAAAAGGCCACCATGACCCCATGGTTTGGAAAAAAAGGGGTGGTCAAGGGCTTAGCCCTTAACCTTGCCAACACCAAGGCCCCCCTTGGTATTTAAATGTTATTATAAACCATGCCATATGCCTCCATAAAGTATATGCCAAACATATATATTAAACCAACCATATAATATAATGCGCCATACCATATCAAAACGCGCCATATATATGTGACTCCATAAGTTATAACCATATAATATATACCATGTATTAAACCAAATGCACCCAAAACCATATGTTAAACGATATGCCATATCATATGCGTGGGAGGAGAAGCCCGCGGGTTTGACCCTGGGACTTCCGCCCTCCCTAACCACCATAGCTACCAATGTGCCACCGTCATGGGACGTGCCAAGAAGTGGTGAAGTAATATTAAAAGTTGCCAAGATTTGGGGGATTTTGGAGGGCGTGTGGCCCATAGCTCGTGCCTCCCTAAACCATTGTTTTATTTTTCATTATTTAAATGAGGCATGGGCACGGATCTTGAGGAGGAGTTTTGATGCAAGCAGAGACTGGCATGCAGCCCGAGGTGGTTTTTCATAGTGATCGAGGTGGTTTTGCACACGGACTGAGGTGGTTTTGCACACAGACCGAGGTGGTTCTGGACTTGCACGCATCCCGAGGCCGTATGGACTATACAGATTATAGGTAGATTTTGGGAATTGTGCCAAGAAGGGCATTCTGAGTCCAGTTTTTGAAATATATCGAGTTTATACTCAAAAGTCTCGGTTTTTCGCAAGGATTCCAGATCCAGCTTCAGTTTTTTCATTCAGGCATCCAGACAGAAAAGTGCTCACAGAATCTTCCAGATACACAGAAAGGTATCCATGTTCATACTTAAAAGTCTTAGAATTTCATCTTGTAGTTGTTGTTGAAGTCTGTTACTATATATGATAGACATAATTCAAAAGTCACTTTGTAAGCATTTGAATACTTAATCTATCGACCTTCCCATTTGGAAAGTGGCCCGGAGACGTAGCTAGGGCGTCTGGTGAACTCCGTTACCAATTCTTGTTCATAGATGGTTTGCTTACATGTGTATGTGCTCATGTGCTTGATGGATGTTCTTTAATTTTGCATTTACAAAGATGGTTAACAGTTAAAAATTCACATGCAAATAATGGTTAAAGATCTTGAATTTTAGATCAAGTTAAATTTCAGATCAAGTTGGTATCAGAGCGAGGTTAACCATTGCTTTGTGAGTTGATGTTAACAAGATCCAAGCTTCAGCGTGGTGAAGGAGAAATTGAAGAGTTTAATCTAGAGATTGGATCAAGAAGAGGAAGGATGTCTTCACCAAAAGGAGAAGAAGCAACTTCTTCTATCCCTTCTGAAGGGGAATTTCTGAAAGCTTTCATGACAATGCAAACAATGGTAGAGGAGCTCTATCAAGATCGAAAGAAAGGTGAACAAGGTGGACTGTCTCATACAGAAGATAAAAAAGAAGGAGGTGGTGAGGAACCCCCTAAAACCCCACCAACTTCTCCATCTCTTCTTGATAGTTCTATTCCTTCTCCATTTGAAAAGAAAAAAACAAAAGTTGATCTTAATATGCCTCATTTAAATCTTGATATTAAGTTTGAATTACCTATGTATAATGGAGAACTTAATGCTGAAAATTTGGATAATTGGATCCGTCAAATTGAAGTTTATTGTAGGATTCAAAAGTTTACTGAAAATGTTGTTAAAATTCAGTTGGCTTCTCTCCGACTTGGAGGGACTGCTCTCATTTGGTGGGAGAGCAGATCTCAAGAGGATCTTGCCACAAAAGGAAAAATCGTTTCCTCTTGGTATAAGTTCATTTCAACACTTAAAAAGCAATTTTATCCATTAGGGTATATGCAGCAAGCTATGGTGGATTGGCAGAATTTGAGACAAAGTAAGGGACAAAGTGTGCAAGAATACACACAAGAATTTCAAAAAAGAGCATTGGTACTTGGTATACCTCTCTACACTCAGAAAACTCTTCTCAAATATATAGGAGGATTGCATAGTTATTTACATCATATGATATTGATGTTTAATTCGACTAACCTTGATGAGAGATGTGTTCAAGCAACTCACATTGAGTCGAAAGGGAAGAGTGTTCATGATGTTTCTTCAGTTGAATCCGTCCAAGCAAAAGAAGGCAAGGAAAAGTGGAAAGTTAAACATGTAGCTACAATGAAGAAGGGTGATGAGAGACCTACATGCTCACATTGTCAAAAGCAAGGGCATGAAGAGGCAAAGTGTTGGAAGCTACATCCTGAAATGAAACCAAAGTGGTTTAAGGATCGGAAGGGGAAGCAAACAGCCACAATTATCATTGAGGACCTTGGATCATATTCCGAGGACAAAACAAAGATAACAATCGTAGGTGTGAAAGGTAAATCTTGTGTTGATAATGATGCTAACATTGGTTCTTCATGTGCTTCTACTTCTAAAGATGGTGACAATTCTAAGGATAGAAAGAGGAATGCATTGTTTCATATAAGAGTGATTACAAAACAAACAAAGGTCGACACACTCATAGATAGTGGATCTCAAGTTAATCTTATTTCAGAAGAAGTAGTTAAGCAATTGGGATTAACAACAAAACTACACAAGAAACCTTATCCATTAGGTTGGGTATGCAAAGATAAAAGATTACAAGTAACACAACAATGTGATCTAAAGTTTGCAATTACATCTAAGTTTGTAGATGAGGTTGAATTTAATGTGGTCCTACTAGATATCTGTGGAATTGTGTTGGGTAGTCCATACTTATATGATCGAAAAGCGATCTTCTATTGAGAATATAATCATTATTACTTGTGTAAAGAAGGAATTGAGTACATAGTGCATTCACATTCATTCAAAAATGACAAATCATTGGGCACTACACAACAATTAAAAAGGGTTGTTAATGCAAGTCAGAATTTGGCACTTATGTCTATACAATGTAAGGAAGAAAAGAATCCTAAGAATGAAAAAGAAGTGTCATTTCACTACAATGCACATGTTTTGGTTGATAGTGTTTCTATGGTTAAAAGTCAGCATGGTTTGGGTACAATATCTTTCACATGTTCAATGTTTATATTCAGCTTATTACTCATCAGCAGTATGTGGTTGGGTCCGACAATGTTGAATGAAGATGTGATTAAGAATGTGATTAATGTACTTAACAATGTCAGTGCAGTGTTGATTGTTGTATTGCTGAGTCATATGTACAGGTTCCAGGAAGAATGGATAGGTGATACAGGACAAGTGAGACAAACATGTCCTCACTTATTTTTGAATGATTTCATATTTTTTGTGGCCAAAAAGATTTCCAGTGGGAAGGTTTGATCCAGGTGGATCATCTTAAAATTCAATATAGTTAAAGTATTCAAAATGAAAAGTAAAGCTTACAAAGTGTAAGAGCTCGTCAGTAGATTTCCGGTGACGTTCATTTCAGGAAAAACGACCTCCAGATAACAAAGATATCAGCAGTGGAAGTTTCATCAAAGATGGTGAAAAATGGTTAGAAATGGTTAAGAAATGTAATTTGGGGCTATGGGAATTGAACCCAAGACCTTGTGAAAAGGCCACCATGACCCCATGGTTTGGAAAAAAAGGGGTGGTCAAGGGCTTAGCCCTTAACCTTGCCAACACCGAGGCCCCCCTTGGTATTTAAATGTTATTATAAACCATGCCATATGCCTCCATAAATTATATGCCAAACATATATATTAAACCAACCATATAATATAATGCGCCATACCATATCAAAACGTGCCATATATATATACCATATATATGCAACTTCATAAGTTATAACCATATAATATATACCATGTATTAAACCAAATGCGCCCAAAACCATATGTTCAACGATATGCCATATCATATGCGTGGGAGGAGAAGCCCGCGGGTTTGACCCCGGGACTTCCGCCCTCCCTAACCACCATAGCTACCAATGCGCCACCGTCATGGGACGTGGCAAGAAGTGGCAAAGTAATATTAAAAGTTGCTGAGATTTGGGGGATTTTGGAGGGCGCGTGGCCCATAGCTCGCGCCTCCCTAAACCATTGTTTTTTTTTCATTATTTAAATGAGGCATGGGCATAGATCCCGAGGAGGAGTTTTGATGCAGGCAGAGACTGTCACTCAGCCCGAGGTGGTTTTGCATGCATATTGAGGTGGTTTTGGTCTTGCATGCATCCCAAGGCCATACAGACTGTACAGATCAGAGGCAGATTTTGGGAATTCTGCCAAGAAGGGCATTCCGAGTCTAGTTTCTGAAATATATCGAGTTTATACTCAAAAGTCTCGATTTTTCAGAAGGATTCTAGATCTAGCTTCAGTTTTTGCATTCAGGCATCCAGACAGAAAAGTGCTCACAAAATCTTCCAGATACACGGAAAGGTATCCATGTTCATACTTAAAAGTCTTAGAATTTCATCTTGCAGTTGTTGTTGAAGTCTGTTACTGTATATGACAGACAGAATTCAGAAGTCACTTTGTAAGCATTTGAATACTTAATCTATCGGCCTTCCCATTTGGAAAGTGGCCCGAAGACGTAGCGAGGGGGTCTGGTGAACTCCATTACCAATTCTTGTTCATAGATGGTTTGCTTACATGTGTATGTGCTCATGTGCTTGATGGTTGTTCTTTAATTTTGCATTTACAAAGGTGGTTAACAGTTAAAAATTCACATGCAAATAATGGTTAAAGATCTTGAATTTTAGATCAAGTTAAATTTCAGATCAAAACTAAGGCATACAAGAAACTTAAGTATTCTTTTCTTGTTTTTTGAAAATATAATATATTCTTATACCTATAATAACTTACAAACTATTCCATACTTTCTTGTACCTTCATGAAAATAATTGTAAACAATGTTCTTTGCAAAAATGAAACATTTCTCTGGATTTAAGTATATTCTACAACCATTGGTTTAATAATAGTAAACATAGTATTCATTTGAATATATATGTAAAAACTATGAATTTCTCAAATAAATTATATTGTCCCAAACAATGCAAATTATACATTCTTTTACCATTGCATTGTAATAACTCGTAACCAAAATAAGGATAAATATTTTTAAAAAAAAAGGTACCTGATCCTGCTTCAATGGCTAGAAACCAACTAAGTAGAGAACCAGTTCCTCCTAACCATAGACTTGGACAACCAATATTTCTTGTTCATGTCACCCTTGAGCCTAAATCATTATTCCATAGGGATGGAAAACTGTATAAAATTTTCCATAAAATATTAGAGTTTGATTCTTTCTCAGAACCATCAAACTCAATTCCTTCTCACAAGTATAAAGGAAACTCAACAACATCTTGCCTCCTTTATACTTGTGTAAAAATAGCTTGCCTAGGTATTTTTCAAGTTAGCCTCATCCCTAACCATGGGGAATCTTCTTGGCCTAACTTTGTGCTAGCATGTTCCCTCACATCCCACATATTTGCGAGTAGGGTTCCACTTGTCCTCATGGACAATATTTAATATGGTAGTTTTTATCCCTTTTCACTCACCTGTAGAATAATGATTTACTCTTTGTAGCTGGATTATCTAATTAGTTTGTTTCTAGTTAAATAAAATAAATTAAAAATAATATTTACTAAAATATTCATCATCATCAATATTTATGATGATATAATTTTCACATAGGTCTTTTTCCAAAAACTTTCACAACATAACTATCAAAAAAATTAAATGTTTAAATGTTTATAAATGGAAGGATATTACTTCCTCTCCCCCTTGAACTGAAGACCATCGTCGATGTTCCAATCTAAGCATACTAGCTCTGGTACATGAATGGATAAGACTTTATCATGTCTTCTTCAATTTCTCAAGTGGCCTCCTCAGGACTAAAGTTTCTCCACTGCACTTTAACCTTAGCGATGGCTTGGTTCCGCAACATAGTTTCCTTCTTGTTGAGAATACTTATCGGTTCCACCTGAAAATCACCTTCGGGTTCCACCCGAATCACATTCCAATTTACAATATAAGTTATATTATGTACATACTTATTTAACAATGAAACATGAAACACATTGTGTACTTTTAAATTCGTTGGAATTGCAAGATGATAGGCCATTGCCCCAACTCTAGCAAGAACTTGAAATGACCTACAATACCGTGGTGCCAACTTGGTACTCTTTCCCAAATTTAATGAACTATTTATGGGTTTGACTTTAAGATAAACATGATCCCCTATATTGAATTATGCATGTGTTCTTTTTAAGTCTGTAAAGCTCTTTTGTCTGTCTTGTGCACTTTTCAAATTTTGTTTTTCTTTCTGAGAAACAGTTTCCATTTGTTTTATCATATCTAGATCTAAAATAAATCGGTCAACTGGGTTGTCCCAACTAACAGGTGTTTGACACTTCCTGCCATACATCACCTCAAAGGGACTAATCTTTAAATATGTTTGATAACCATTATTATATGAAAATTCAACCAAATGAATGTAGTCTTCCCACTTTGTGGAACAATCCATCACATACATCTGCAACATATCCTCTATAATTCGGTTAGTCCTTTCGGTCTGAACATCAGTTTGAGGATGATATGCGGGGCTAAAATTTAGCCGAGTATCCAAACCACTGAACAAGGCATTCCTGAAATTCGAAATGAATTTAGTGTCCCTGTCTAAAATTATAGTTTTGGGTATACCATGCATTCTAAATATTTCCTTCATGAAAATATCCACAATGTTTATAGCTTTGTGAGTTGATTTCACTGGGATTAAGTGTACAGATTTAATGAGTTTGTCTATCACTACCATTATAGAGTCATTTTTTTCTTAGTTGTAGGCAATCCTGTAATAAAATTCATGCTAATCACTTCCCATTTCCACTCAGAAATGGGTATTGGCTATTGTAATCCAGTTGGGTGATGGTGCTCAGATTTAACTTGCTAGCACTCAAGGAACCTAGCAAGATACCCAACTACTTCAGTTTTCATTCTAAGCCATAAATACTCTTTTTTCAAGGATATTATAGTCTTTTGGTAACCTGGGTGACTTGACTAAGGTTTCTTATGTACTTCAACCAGTATTAGATTATTCAAATGTGTGTTGTTTGGATCATAAATCATGTATTTATACTACACTAAACCATCTTGATTGCATCTGAATTTCGATTCTTTCTCAACTGATTTATTATTTTGACATTTTTCCTGTAATTTCCTATAAATTTTATCATTTTTTGTTGTTGATTTAATTCTCTATTTTAAATCATTTTGTATGTTACTGCTGAAATTTGCATTTTGTTTTCTATTGGGTGAATCTTCTATCTTGTTTTCATTTCCTTTAATATGTCTTATCTCAAAATCGTAATCACTTAGGAAATCTAAACATCTTTCATGTCTTTCATTCAATTTTTGTTGATCGAAAAATTACTTAAGGCTAATATTGTTTGTTTTCAACAAAAATATTCTACCCAACAAGTAGTGTTGCCAAATTTTTAAAACATGCACGATAGCTGTTAATTCCATATCATGTGTTGCATAATTATTTTCATGAGGTTTTAGTTTTCATGATTCATAAGAAATTCATGATTATATTGTAACCATATTCCTCCTAATCCCTCTAATGAAGCATCACTATACACCACAAAATCCTTATGTGGGTCTGCTATATTCAAGATGGGTGTTGTTGTTAACAATTGTTTTAGATTTTCAAAGCTCTCTTGAATTTTTCATTCCATTTGAATTTGATTCCTTTATTTTGTAAATAAGTTATTGGATAGGAAACTTTTGAAAACCCTTCTATAAATCTACGGTAATACCATGTGATGCCCATGAAAGATCAGACATTTGGCACATCCTTTGGTACTATCTAGTCTAGGATGGCCTTAACCTTTTCTAGATCAACTAAGATCCCTTCTCCTGAAATTACATGTCCCAAACAATGTACTTTATCCTAATAAAATTCACATTTACTGAACTTTGCATATAGTTAGTGCTCTTTAAGTGTTTGCAAAGCCATTCTTAAGTGTTCCTCATGCTCTTCTTTGGTTTTTGA
>ML785178.1:72135-94781 GCA_009831015.1 Picea engelmannii
TTAAGTTAAAAAAAAAGGTGTTATGGATAGCACATCTTTTAAATGCAAGAGTTGATTTTAATATTTTGGTTTTAAGGATACTGATTGCCAAGACTATGATTTCAAAAAAGTTGTAATATTTTTAACCTCAAAAAAAGTGGGGGTACTATTAGGAGCACCACTTTTCAATATGGGGGTTGCTTTCAATATTTTTGTTGCAATGGTACCAGTGGTGGAGTCCATGGTTTCAAATAAGTTGCAATTTTAACCTCAAGAAAAATGGTGTTGTTGGCAACACCACTTTTCAATTCAGGGGTCACATTTAAGGTAACATTACGAGCCTATGGCCATGGTTGCAAAAGGTGGTAATTTTAACCTAAAAAAAGAAAGGGGTTCTACCAATAGCACCACTTTTCAAAACAATAGTAAAAATAGAAACTAAATGAAACCTCTAAAAAAAAAACTCTAGAGGGTTCTCGTCAAGTCAATAACTATGTTGAAAGTATTGTTGGGATGCTTTAAGGCCACAATTGGATGTGTCCCTAACTGTTAGATAACTTGGTTGTAGAACTTAGTTGTAAATCTAACAAGTTGTAGCTTAGGGCATAGTTATGAGCAAGACATTGAGTGAAAAGGAATAGTTTATTTGTAGTAGGTGCAGGTTGGTTAAGCCCCTATGGTTGAGGTAAGGTAGTGCCACATGATATAGGATGCCAAAAGTGAAAAAATTTGGGAATGACATGTAGGTCCATGGCACTTCTCAATATTAAAAAACCCCCACTTACAACCAATTACAAGGATTTATCAAACAACTTAAATCTCTTAAATCACTCTTTCTAATTCATTACATGAGTAGAATATATAGGCATCAAGCCTCAAATCTCATCTATGGAATCCAAATTTCATAAACTAAGAAATGACATAAAGTAAGCCAAGCTTGGTGGTGTCAAATTATTGTCTTATGAAAAAAGGAAGAAGGTATACAAGGGGAAAATACTTGATAAAGTAAAGTTGCATAGAGCTAGTACATGTAATGGTCAAAGTGTCCCACTACACTTCCATTGCATTACTCAGATAATGCTTAACCACATTCATCAAGATCCCAAAGAGAAACCTCACCAAAATCATAGTCTTCATTGTGGAAATCATATACTATACAATATATAGGCATCAAGCCTCGAATCACAACTATGTACTCCAAATTTCATAAACTAAGAAATGGAATAAAGTAAGATATATCATAGTGTTTCCAAGCTTGGTGGTTTCAAATTATTATCTTTCGAAAAAAGGAAGCATGGTGTTAGAAAATTGGCTTAGGTTGATGGACAATTGGTTTGGATTGTTGGTTTTCATTGATGTTAACCCTTGGAGAGTGATATTTTATATTGATTTCAACCCTTGGAGAAGTCTGGTAGCAAATTCCAGTAGCACAAAGGTATGGTTAGGGGACCTGAGTTTGTTTGAGGTATAAAGGCATGAAGATTATTGAATATGAAGGTAAGACTATTCTAGATGGATAGTACATGTCATTACATTTATGTTGTCATGTGGAACGCCACGTCGTTCCTCACAGTTAGTTATATATGGACTTGTGAAGTTGGAGGACCCCCAAGAGTATTCTAGAAGCCCCTAGAAGGTCAACAAGAAGTCAATTATTCTAGAAATTCTTCAAGAAGATTCTTAGTCAATGTGGTTGCAAGGAGAAATTAATTAAATAATAAAGTTGACAAAGTGGTTAAGTTGAAAAAGTGGCTAATTGGACAAAGTAGGTAAGTGGAAAAAGTGGCTAAGTGGACAATGTTGGTTAAGTGGAAAAAGTGTTTAAGAGGACAAAGTGGTTAAGTGGATACTTCTAGAGGAAGCTACTTGGAGAGTATAAATAAGAGAGAAAAGGTCTCCTATTAGCACCCATTTTTATCATATTGAATATCTACAAGTAACAGAGGTAACCAAAGAAGATCTAAGGCAGATTTCAGAGGGAAGGTGAAGTACAAAAGGCTAAAATTCAAGGGAAGATAAAGTATTTTGATGATGCTTTCTAAGGTATGTTATTTATAGGCCATCTCACCATTTTCGCAATATTTTTTTTTATATAATGATTCAGATAGAAAAATATGGAGGATGTTGAGACAACATATCCAAGTAACTATGATAAAGCGTTCAACTTGTGGGTCATTGTATTTTGGGAGTTACACTATATGGACGATAGGGTTTCTGGCTAGTCCTAAAAATATTCTAAAACATGTGTTCCAGGTAAAAAAGTCATTACTTCTTCATAAAAGATACAAATTCAATGATACCAAATGAATTGGTTATATTATAGTATATAGTATGTTTTGTACCATTTTCATATCCATACATAAAATATTCCATGTGTGGCATGCTCTACAAGTTCGCTCTATAGAATAAGTCATAATTCAACAAGGTCTTCCATTTTTTCTCTAACTCCTTTTCTGGGAGGTTCCAAGTAGTGAAACATGGAGGATTTGTAGAGAAGACACTAAAGAATATTATGTATAATTTTTATTCCTTTATGAATTACATGTATAGACTTATTCTTGTTTCAATTTAGGGTTGTTGACTAATCCAAAATTAGTCATGTGAAACTAAAGTAAAGTTTGATGAAAATGCTAGTCTTTTGTTGTTGAAGTTAAGTAGTGTTTGCAGGTCTATGATCACATACACAAGGTCTATTATAGAGTTACAGGTATGTTTATATTCATGTTTTGATGGTTACATTTGGTCATGACATGGTACATGCTTGAGGATACATAACCGTGAGGTTTGGCACATGGTTTTATGTAAGGGTTTATGGTATTTGGATTATGGATTTGTGATGTATTGCTAGAGGACTCTTGTTGGTTGTCTTGATGTATGTTTTGGTATATGGTTAAGGTATATGTTGAGTTCATGGATGAGATACTTAGTTGATGAGTTGGCATATACACGAGGTGTATAGTATGGTGATGTTGGTACATCTTGATGAGGCATAACTTGGCTTGTTATTGATACATGATTTGTACATGCTTGGTACATTGTTAGAGGCACTTGTTGGTAATATTGTTGGACATATTTGTAGTGATCTTAGCACATGGTTTATTGTTGATGTGGCATAGATATATTGGTATTGGTGATGGTTGTGAGGTGTTGTGATGTGCATGGTTGATGCACTTGTGATGGTATAGGTTGTACTAGTTGTTGACGTGCATGTTTGGTTGAGTGATATTGTTGTGATATTGGGTATGAGATCTACGTTATCATATCCGATATATTTAGGATATTATTGGTACAGGTTGTTGGTGTATTTGTTATATGTAAGTATAGGTTATCGGTATAGGTTGATTACAAGTTATTGGTATAGATTAGTACAGGTTGTGACAGGTTATTGGTACATATTGATGGTAATGTTTATGATACAATAATATGTTGATGATAAACAGATGAAAATGGTTGAATAAGTTAAAGGGATATAAATTGTGGTTTAAAGGTTAAAAGAAGTACAAATTACTCATTACTAATTCACCCCCCTCTCTCAGTAATCCAACAATTGGTATCAAAGAAGGGTCAGTAAGGAAACAATTTAACCACTGGAAGGAGATCATGGATTATACTGAGAATGGAGTACCATTGTTTAATGGTCAGAATGGTCTAAAGTATGAGATGTGGAGCATAGGGAAGAGAACATTTTTAGAGGCACAAGGATATGATATTTGGTATTCAGTTGTGACATGATACAATGCTACAAAGAAAGAAAAGACTGGAACCAAGAAGGAATTGAAGAATAATAACAAAATAGTAATGGATTTCATCTGGGAAGGATTACCTGATCCAGTAAGAGAAAATGTTGGTAAATGTTCATCAACTAAAGAACTTTGGGACAATTCACATAATATATATTCTTCACCCATCTCAGAGTAAGAAAATGTCAAAGAAGATGTAGGTACATATCAAGAGGAAAGATGTTCATCATATCAGACAAATTCATAAGAAGAAGAGTAGATAATCACAAAAGTATGTTGTTTTTATTTAATTGTGAAAAATGCAAACATATTGAAATTGAATTCCCTGAAGGTAATGAGACAAAAAAAACATTTGAAATAGAAGACAATTATGAAGTAGAACTAATCAGTTCTTTAGATGATTTAAAGAAAGAAAGAGAAGAAAAAAAGTCACTCAAGAAAGAATTGATGAAATGAAAGGAAAGTGTTCAAAGTTCTGAAGAAGCTCAACAGGTCATCAAGAATTTAAGAGCTCAACTAGAAGAGGCCAAAAGAATTGAAGAAACTCTATAATATCAAAAGCATTGTTTAGAAGCCAACATAGCAACACAAAAGGAAGAAGCATAAAGGAGAGAAAATATACTGATAGATCATCTCAAGGAAAGAAATGATGACTTAAACCAACTTGAGGAAGAGTTTGGTGAAGAAGAGAGAAGACTTGAAGAAAAAATAATTATATTGAAAATCCAACTTGAAGAAGCAAATAGAACAAAAGAAGTCATGAAGTCTCAGATAATGAAGAAAGAAGAAGAGGTTGAGAAGCTTGAAGAATAAGTTGTCACACTAAGAGTCAAAGTCACCAATCTCAACAAGAACATTGAAGAGACATAAACATCCACATCAACAATAGAGAATAAAGAGGAGCATTTTAGGTTGCTAGAAAAGAAGAATGAAGAAAAGAGCAAGAGTTATGTAGAAGTACTCAAAGGAAGGAATCATGGTCAACCATAATCTAACAAAATTGATAAAGATACATCTTCAAGAAAACCATCCATGTTCAAGCCACAAAAAATCTTCAATTATGATCATGGTTAGTCAAGGAAGGAATTCATAAGGACTACACCACAAAGAAGATCATTCACTCTGAGGTATGTAAATTTATTTTATAGTCATTGTTTTTATTGTACTAACTTTGGACATAAGGTTGCAGATTGCAGGGATTACAAAAGAAATGTTCAAGGAATAAATTCTTATGTGGACCCACGTAACATTGAATGTTACAAATTTCATAACTATGGACAAATAGATCATGATTGTAGAAGCATGATCGATACTTCCATGAAAGAGAACATTGATATCATATATAAGAAAGTATGGATGAGAAAACAAGAAGAACAGGTGAACAAAGACCATGTCCCAAAGATCGCAAGATTGGAAATAACACGAGATGAAGACAAATATACAAATACAAAGGAAGATGTCAGATACAGAAAGGTTTGGAAAATAAATGAAAGAAAAGAAGGACAAGTAAATAAGGAACAGGTTCAAGAGATTGTACTTTCAAGTATTGTAGTGCAAGATGAATCCACAGATAGAAATAAAGAATTCATAGTTTAGAAAGATGTTGATCCTACCAACAAAGATGATGCTGACTCTACATCTAAGCAGACACTTTTCTGAGCCATCCGGCTTGGATAGTCCTATAAAATATGTATGGTGAACATGGGGAGTCTAGATAGAATCTCTACAGATCAAAGATTCATCTTTCGAGCAACTTACATAGTTTGAGTAGATAGACTGAGAGTAATCAGTTATTAGAAGTACAATATGACGGATTGATCAATTGACAAAAGTACACAGGAAGAAGTCTATGATTTTATTTAGACAAATATATATTCAACATAGGTTGTTCCTGACATGCAGAGTTTGGATTAAAGATAGAGAAGACCGGTGGACACATTAGATGTTTGATGCTCAGTTGCATTAATGAAGACTTCATGATAGTACAAAGACATATGGGTCATCATTGTGGACATTTGAGTAGCATACTCTTGGACAATATGGAAAAAGATGGATTCGTAAGATGATTAGCAATGGCTTAACAATTGGAATCAGTTGAAATCAGTTGATCATAGAAAGGAAAGCACTGAAAGGAACAATACAACAGGGAAAGAGAAACTATCAACAAAAGTGATATCATCATAAGGATATTGTTGAATAGTATGGGTCACATGGACACATATGAATTGGTAAGAACAATTATCAGGTTTGGAAAGATATATGATAGTGGATGAGAGCATTGATTCAGACACTAGTTCATAGATTGGTTCAGAGAGTGGTTCATAGATAAAGGAACATTATCATAATGGATGATAATGACACAAGAATATTTGAATTCTTATTATTGACTGATTTTCATATATTTTAGTTGATTAAACAAGGAATAACCAATTGACAAAAACTCCAAAAGAAAGCAGGTATAGAAATCCCTACATGTCATCTACACGACATCTTGTAGATAAGTACTCAAGGGAGAGAAACAAAAGAAGGAATACAGTTAGAAAGATATTTCAAAGAAGTTTTCATACAGAGAGAGAGAACAAAGGCATGATTCTAGGTGGAGCGATGGCCATAAGGGAAGAATGAGAAACATGACTTCAGTTTTGCATCAGAGTGATACCCTTTATAAAAGGGGAAGATATTATTCAGATGAAGGGAGACAGAGTAATCAAAGGTTTAGAAACACAGAGAAAGATCAAAGGCATTTATACAGAGGGAGCATATCCAAAGGGAGATACGCTTCACCATTGATGTCAAATGGGGAGATATAGAAACATTGATGAGGAGTATGAGCATAATAATTATCATGACTAAGTGTTTCCATCAATGTTGATGTTTCCATCAATCCCAAAGGGGGAGATTGTCAAATAGTTGGATTAGGTTGATGGACAGTAGGTTTGGATTGTTGGTTGTCATTGATGTTAACCCTTGGAGAGTGATATTGTAGATTGATGTCAACCCTTAGATATTGATGTCAACCCTTGGAGAAGTCTGGTAGTGAATTCTAGTAGCGAAAAGGTATGGGCAAGGGACCCAATTTTGTTTGAGTTATAAAGGCATGAAGATCAGTGAATATGTAGATAAGACTATTCTAGATGGATAGTACACATCATTCAATTTTTGTTGATATGTGGAATGCCACATGGTTCCTCACAGTTGGTGAGATATGGCCTTGTGAAGTTGGAGGACCCCCAAGAGTATTCTAGAAGCCCCTAAAAGGTCAACAAGAACTCAATTATTCTAGAAAGTCTTCAAGAAGATTCCTAGTCAATGTCATTGCAAGGAGAAATTAATTAAATAATAAAGTTGACAAAGTGGCTAAGTGGAGAAAATGGTTAAGTGGACAATGTGGCTAATTGGACAAAGTGGTTAAATGGATACTTCTAGAGGAAGCTACTTGGAGAGTATAAATAAGAGAGAAAGGGTCTCCCATTAGCACCCATTTTGAGAATATTGAATATATACAAGTGAATGAGGTAACCAAAGGAGATCTAAGGTGAATTTCAGAGGGAAGGTGAAGTAAAGAAGGCCGAAGTTCAAGGGAGGATAAAGTCTTTTGATGATGCTTTCTAAGGTATGTTATTTACAGGCCATCTCACCATTTTCGCAATAATTTTTTTTATAGAATGATTAAGATAGTGAAATATGGTGTACGCGGAGAAAACATATCCAAGTAATTATGATAACAATTTCATATTATGGGTCATTGTAGTTTGGTAGTTACACTCTGTGGAAGATAGAGTTTGTGGCTAGTCCTGAAACTAGTCTAAAACAGGTGTTCCGGGTAAAAATGTTATAAATTCATCCTAAAATATACAAATTCAGTGAGACCAAATGAATTGTTTATAGTACATGATTTAGTATGTTGTATACCATTTTCATATCCACACAAAAAATATTTCGCGCATTGCATACTCTAGAAGTTCGCTCTCTAGAATAAGCCATAATTCAACAAGGTCTTCCATTTTTGCTATCACTCCTTTTTTGGGAGGTTCTAAGTAGTGAAAACTGGAGGATTTGTATATAAAACATTGAATAATATTGTGTATAATTTTCAGACCTTTAGGAATTACAATTACATAGATATTCTTGTTGCAAGTTAGGGTTGTTGACTAATCCAAAATTAGTCATGTGAGAATAAAGTAAAGTTTGATGAAAATGTTAGTCTCTTGTTGTTGAAGTTAAGGAAGGTTTGCAGGTATGTGATCACATACACCAGGTCTATTACAGAGTTACAAGTATGTTTATATTCATGTTTTGATGGTTACATTTGGTCATGACATGGTACATGCTTGAGGCTACATAATAGTGAGGTTTGGCACATGGTTTTATGTAAAGGTTTATGGTATTTGGCTTATGGATTTGTGATGTATTGGTAGAGGACTCTTGTTGGTTTTCTTGATGTATGTTTTGGTATATGGATGAGGTATATGTTGATTTCATGGATGCGATACTTAGTTGATGAGTTGGCACATACATGAGGTGTATGGTATGGTGATGTTGGTATACCTTGATGAGGTATAAATTGGCTTGTTATTGATACACGATTTCTACATGCTTGGTACATTGTTATAGGAACTTGTTGGTAATATTTTTTGACATATTAGTAGTGATATTGACACACGGTTTATGGTTGATGTGGCATAGAGATCTTGGTATTGGTGATGGTTGTGAGGTGTTATGATGTGCATGGTTGATGCACTTGTGATGGTACAGGTTGCACTAGTTGTTGATGTACATGATTGGTTTAGTGATATTCTTGTGATATTGGGTATGAGATCTATGTTATAAGATATAATATATTGAGGAGAGTGTTGATGCCCAAAAGCGCAACATGAAATCCCTGCCTGTAAAAGGGTTGCAATGCCTTACTACTTATATATATTTAATAGTATACTAAATAGGTGGGATCCTATGACATGAATAATAATGAAAGGCACATTTGTTTGATTGCGCTCATGACTACCCTGCAAAGATGACTCGACATTTTGAAATTCGAAACCTCTTTTTGGATGAAAGAGGGGGTTTATTGGCAATTTCATTTAAAAGGGAAAGGGGAAAAATGTTGTTTTAATGAGAATCTTGGTTTATTCTT
This sequence comes from Picea engelmannii, assembly GCA_009831015.1. Classification (NCBI taxonomy): domain Eukaryota; kingdom Viridiplantae; phylum Streptophyta; class Pinopsida; order Pinales; family Pinaceae; genus Picea; species Picea engelmannii. The sequence continues at coordinate 80,989 of ML785178.1, forward strand.
GCTATACATATATTTTGACTTGTTGATTCAAACTCCAAACATGGGCCATATATAGTTATGGCATATTGCAATTATGATATTCTTGTTATTATCATGGATAATGGTTAAGTTTTATAAGGTGGAAATCCTTCCCTAGCAAATAATGTGGGACACGAGATGTATTTGGTGCTAAGTGTTGAGTACGCATATAAAAATTATGAGCTCAATGAAAAGAGGGAAATTCAATTTTTGTATTGAAATGTTGTGTGAAAAATGTAGTGGACTATGCACTGGATGTGTTGGGTGCGCTCGTACTTGGTTCTAGTTGATGGAAATTAATGTGAGAAACAACATGAAATTAATGCACGTCTCTCTAACCCTACCTTAAGGTCTCCACCCTCACTTGGTTCACATTTGTGTTGGTTTCTTTGGCTAGTGTTTCCTTCATTTTGCTTGGCCTTGGAAAGAATAATGGTGCTTATTGGTTTTCTGGCATTCTCCATAGGCTCTTACCCTTCCATTCATGAAATGTATCTCTGCTCCGAATAAAACAATGATGTTGGCTCTTAGATTTTCTTACAGACTATGTTTTCTTTCCAAAGTTATAATGGATGTGTGTGGTTATCACGACTATGAAAATTGCATTTGTATGGAGTTTGTTCTCTGTTGGCATTTAAATTTTCCAAGCTTAGAATAGTCTTCGAAATTCCTTTTTGTTTGGATTATGCGACTACAATGCACCCATAATGAGTGTTTCTTCTGTTGCTATGACAGTTGGAAAATAATTATGGAAAATATTTTTTGGTTTCACTCATATTTGGTCATTAAAATTCAAGGGTTTTTTTTTTTTTCCTGAGAAATAAAAGAACAAATGTCTTTTTTCTGCATAACACCATACCCCTTTACTCAGTCTATGGAAGATTTAAAGCTCCTTTAAATTATCTTTCAACTTTTGTGAATAGATAGACGTATTTTCCTTGTGGCCACCATATGAGGTCTGTGGAAAGTTTGTTATGGAAATCAATGGTTAAATGGTTTTTTGTGCAAATATGAATGTTTCACCTTTTCATGCCTAGACCTCGGTTCTTTTATCTGTTGTATGGAAATTCGTAATATTCAAACTCTGGTCTTGATATGGGTTATAGTGATTAACCCGAAAGTGGAGAAGATGGGTTATATGCATGGATTCATGGCCCGTTTGTTGATTATCCATGGGATTTTTGGTCGATTTTGAAGTCATATGATGTTAAAATAAACAATGAGCACTAGTTTCATATGAGGTTTCGACCCAGTCTATTACACAACAAGAATTGAAGGTTGTGATACAAACATTGTATAATGAAAGGTTGATGGCTTTACATTGTGCCCTCAGCCTCCCATGCATGTTGGGTGTATTCTATTTTTAATCGTTTTATAACTCTTTTAACAATATCATATAAAAGATCCACTAATAAAAGAAAAGGAAGGGGAAATCGGAGTTGTAAAGTTTGACAGTCCCAAATGTTTCCTGGGGTTTTATATTGTGTACTATAAAAATTGTTGTGTCATAGATTTGAATTATTAACATAAACAAGTTTGGCAGTTGATATTGATGTCGATTTTCAATAGATACTAATGCATATAATAGAACAATAATCGTTGTTTTCCCCTTTCAATATCCCACTTTTCACTCATTATATGCCCCTCGCCTTCCCAAATACATTTTAAACATTCTATGTTCTATTATTATGAATTTCATTTTTTGAAAAAAGAAAGGATTAATAAAAAAATAAAATACTAGTTGATGATTGGTGTTGGAAGTTTGGATATGGATACATTTTCTGTTACTTATGCATTTTCTTGAAAAATATTCATTGGTCGCTTCCCATACATGCTACCAATTTTTCGCTCATTATAACCCCCTCATATTCCCAATATCCCTACCACTCCCTGTTCAAATGGAAAACTGATTGTTGAGTGTTAAGATATTGATGGATGGATTGCATGTGCTTTTGTTGTGAATGATAGAGACAACCTTTTGATTTTATTTAGGTAGAGTATTGATGAATGGATTGTTAAGATTTTTTCATGACATGTTGGAATGTTGCTTCAGGATGAACTTCTTTATCAGGAGAAGCAATGAAGGAGTTGTTAATATAGGTTCTAATAGAGTCAGAGGGAATTGGCAAAGGGGCCATAGAAGGCCACGGTTTTCAATACATTTTGATGTTGATCCACAAGAATTAAATCAACTCTTTCAAGTTGGGTTATTCAACCTAGTTGGCCATGGGATTCTCTAGCCTCGACCTGAGAGGCCTCCCTTCCAGCCACATCAAAACTTTTCTGGTATCTGTTTCCCCCCTCATGTGTCTATGCATCTAGAACCGCCTACCAATGATGGTTGGAAAGATATTGTCCATAATATTGGTGCTCATCACCACGGTTGTCCTATTGTGTCTTTTCCATTACCCCCTCCTCCACCACCAAAAAATCCAAATTCTCAAGCTGATCATGTTGTCTCACCCGTGCAGTCTTCTCATGCAAGTAAAAGGATAAAAATTGATGTTCCCATGCCAGATCCAGATAAAGGAAAAGGAGTGGCCACTCTTTCCAAGTCATCCAAAAATTCCTTTGAATATGTGTCCTCTCATCTTTGTCTCAAAGACAATTGTTTCCATGTCATCAACGAGATCTATCCTCAAGGTTCCAACCAACCTAATGCTGCAACAGAAAGATCGAAAAAGGGAAGCAATGAAAAGAGGCCAAATGCCTCTGATAGTAAATATGGGTTTTAATGTTGATTAATATTATTTTCTATTGAGGACAGTATTTTTATTTTGCCAATGTTTTGGACAACAAATACACGTTTAGAAAGTGTTTTGGACATCATGGATATAATGTTATTTTTTGGATATAGTCATGTTATATTTTGCTGATATTAAAATATTTGATCATGAATATGAGAATGGGAGTTACAAGGAGGATGTTTGAATCAAATGTTTGGGGCTTTATACTTCATGTTTTGATGACTATTAAAATAAATTGAAATGGGAGTCACAAGGGGTACCACCTATTTAGTTATTATTTAATTAGACCCTTATATATATATATATATATATATATATATATATATATATATTATTTATTTNTTAATCTAATTAAGCTTAACTAAAGAAAGGTAGTTGAACTACCATAAATTATTGAGAAGGAATAAAAGCTCAATCAAATGAAGAGACAAATAAAAGAGATAATAGAGGGAGAACTTCATCCATAAGATTTTCTCTATACTTGTGAGATACTTTTCATTTTCCATTCATTCTGAGTTTACTAGAAGGATTAATCATCTTGATGACAGCAAGGTCTTTTTGAAGGCAGCGGGATTCAAAACTGAACCATATATTTCAACAATTTTTTTTAAAGGTGTGTGATTTATCTTTGGCAGTTTGTGTTTTCTTATTTGTTTATAAATTAAATTTTATGACTGATAAAGAATATTTTGCAGTGCTAAGTGACAACATTTTGTGGCAAGTTGATCCAAATCTTTAGCTTCAGTTTTCTTTTGTTGTAAGAGTCTTTTTGTATGGTTCCCATCAGAGGCTTCTAAATATGACTTTGGTCCCTACCTTCACAGGGGTTTGTAAAGAGAATTCGTCTTTGTATCTCATAATGAAATCAATATAAAATTCATAATTCTGATTTGAGTCTCACATATGTATTTTTGATGATTTGGTTCATATTTCACTTTTATCTCCATGTACATACTCATGTAATTTATGTTTAGTTTATTTATTTGCAAAGTTACAAATAATATATAAAAAAATGAGCCTTGGTCCCTTGTAATTAATACTCGTGGATTAAGTGATTGTTTCTTTTATTCTAAGACTATAAACCCCGGGTAACATTCCTAACTATCTTGCCTTAGCCCAACAAGATCTGAAAATGCTTGAGTAAGGTTCCTCATATCTCTTCCTCAACATAGAGTATTGGTACGAGTTGTTGGTGTATTTGGTATATGTTGGTACAGGTTTATTACAAGTTATTGGTAAAGATTGGTACAGGTTGTGATAGGTTATTGGTACATGTTGATTTTATTGTTTATGATACAATAATATGTTGATGATAAATATATGAACATAGTTGAATAAGTTAAAGGAATATAAATTTTGGTTTAAGGTTTAAAATAAGTACAAACTGTTCATTATTGATTCACCCCCCCACCCCCGCTTAGTAATTCAACACAGGGCTACAAGGATCAAATACATGATAAATTAAAGTTGCATAGAGGTAGTACAAGTGATGTTCATAGTGTCCTACTATGCTTCCATTACATGACTCAGATAGTTCTTAGCAACATTCATTGAGATCCTAAAGAGAAACCTCACCAAAATCATAGTCTTCATTGTGGCAATCATCTACTTCATTGTAGTTAGCTTCATGGGTCCATTGAGATGAGAAAAAATATCCTAGTCAACTCTTTTTATCTAAATGGAAATATTTGTAAATACTAATCAAATTTTTGTCATCTTTACAATGCACAATAATTCCAAAGGTGCAGTGGAGGACATATTGCATGGATTCATAAATTCCTTTGTAACCAGGGTGGCTAATTGTACAAATGACATGGGGATGGTGGAGTCAAAGCTCGAGTCTAGAAAATTGATGGAGAAACATATAGATACATGGATATGGAGTGTATTTGAGGTCAAACCATAAACCAATATGGATTATCATGTGGGAAATATTCAAATAACATATATGAAAATATTAAGTAAAGGTGATATTTCAGTGGTAAACTCAAATTTCTCGAAAGTGTTGATCAATATAAAGAAAAGGGGAACATGCACTCCAAATTCAATCACTAATAATACAATTAATAAGAATAAGTGGCCAATGAAGAGATTTTGGAATAAGGTCAATAATATCCTTCCCATTCAATTCCTACCCAAAGACCTGTCATCCTTCCTAATCAATTTTGAAATGAAAAAGATGTGGTTTTCCATCATGTATGTTTCCTAACTCAACTCAACCATAGATTGTTTATTCCATACCCAACCAATTTCACTCCCTTTTATTTTTATAGAATTCTTCTGTTGCTAATGTAAACTCACATACAATGCTTATTTTTATAGTAATCCTCTAGAATTGAATCAAATAGTTGTTGATGTAAACTCACATAGTATCATGTAATGACATGGGGAATATGATTGATTTAGAGTGGCATAAAATAGTCGTAGATAAAAAATCACATAGTATCATGTGATCATATGGGGAATACGATTGGTTTAATGTGAAAAATAAATTTATTCTAATTGACTTGAGGAAGGCAAGGGTTGTGACTTGCTTTGCATGTGGTATAGAATTTTTGAAAGTTCTATGGTAAGAGTATCAACAAGATAATTATTTATAACATGAATATGTTCAAATTAGAATTCATATCATGGTATATTTTATTCCCATCTATGTAATCATCCTTGGACAATCATTGGATCTATATTTTGTTTCATGAAAACTTTAAAAAATTGATAGACAGAATTGATAATAAATCAAATGAGTGAAACATAAATTATAAAATATTTCAAGGGTTCGAACAAGGATAGGATTTATTTCTCTATGAATGATACTTAAGTTGGGTATAATAGAATGAACCATTAACACACTAGACTATTTCTTCACTACCATCAATCTTATTTTCAAGGATAATTATTCCCCATTAGGAGTCTAAGGAATTCATGTAGACAATGAATGTTCCATTGGAGGGGATTATCAAGGAAGGGACATGTTGAAAAAGATATTTAATTGATTATACAATAAATATGTGGTGGTATGTCCAATACTATGGATTATTATTGAGTTGATCCATGAGGATATGACTATATTTATGTAGATCTTTAAAAATAGGATCCAAATAACTAATAAAACCAATAAACCATTGGAATTATTTAGCAACACTCATCTCATCAGGAAACTGGTGTACATGATTAAGAGCATGTCACTAAGGCTTGATAGTTCCATTTCTATTTTCCACACCTAGGAACTAGAGTTTGGTTGTATAATCATGATTTGTATTGCTAAAGACGATAATGTCATGCTTGTATATGAGGTCATGGAAAATTTTCAAGTGGATATCATGCTCTTGGTGTGAAGCACTAAAAACTAACATGTCATCTATATAGGCTACAACAAATTCATAGAATGTATGAAAAATCAAGTCCATCCATTGTTGAAACTAGCTAGGAGCATTGTGAAGTCCAAATAACATGAAAATTCATTGGAATTTTCCTTGCAAAACTAAGAAGACAATTTTTTGGATGTGGTCTAAGAAGCTGTTTAGTTGGTAGAAACCACATTTACAATCAAATTTAGAGTAGACCTTACTATGTGAAATGTTTGTATGAGATATTTTTTGTAGGTATTATGAAACCTAAATGGGACAGTGATTTGTTTTAAGGGGGAGTAGTCAACTACAATGTATTTCTAGCCACCTTTTTACTTTGGGTATTTTCTAACCTATTGACGAGGGGAAAATTGCTCTTTTTCAATAGTAGGGGTTACCCTCAGCAAGAATGTCCCAATAAGACCTCTCACAATTTGGAATAGGGAACCCATCCAAATTCTGGCCCAAAATCCATTTTTGGTTTTAGTTTTAGTGGTTGTGGCCCAATCCACCGATGAAGGTTTCCTAAGCTAAAGAATGAAATGCAACTAATCTAATATGCATGTGCATGGACGACACTAAAGAAACCAGAAATTAAACATAGAACCAACCATGCTCTTGTCTAGGTCCTGGGAAATAGTTCACACAAAGAAGAGAAAACAACATGAATAAACAACTGCAATACATAATAGTCTAGCATTTGAATAATCATTTACGGTTCTACGTCCACGAATTTAGACAAATACTCTCTGAAGAACATAAATGATAATGCAACCATCATACATAAGAATATTATACAACATGAATACATTCTTACACAACCCAATTGTTGATAAAAATGCAAAGGAATAGTCCACAATACATCCAACACGAGAATCAAACATCTCTAGAAAATAGCTTGGCCAAACTAGATTCTCAACATTAAACGTTTATGTAATAGTACATGAAAGCTCCAAGGAAGGATTCTCAAATTTAGTTAACATTGTAGTATTTAATGAAATAGTTCGGTTAATACTACAACGCCTGAAGAGAAACAAATCCATTTTCTTAGATACAATCCTCGTATTTATTAGAGTTCAATGTGACTCTTGGCCTTTTGCCTCCCCCCGTGACCTTTCATTTACAAACTTTTGTCCTTATCCCCTTCGTAATGATAAGAGGACAAATATAGAAGTTACATTTCAAATTAATCTTTTAGCATTGGTGGGCCATCGTAGATTTTATCTATAGTGCACCTCTTCACCCGTAATGACTGGCTTGGGCAATGGGGGATTCTATCAACATAGGGTTCATACTCCCTCTTCAGTCATTTGTGTTCGATTCCCTTCATTTCTCCCTGTTGTTGTGACAATTGTTGTTGTTTCTCTATTGTTCTTGGATATAGATCACATTGTGACGATGTTGAGTCAACCTCCCTTTGGTATCAATACCTAGCACCATTCAACATGCAACAAGTGAGTGACCTCAGAGTAATCTCAAAATAAACTATTAAAACCAAGCATTTGAACCCATGTAAATGAAATATTAATTAATTAAAATTTTGTATAAGATTCCCTAAATTCGATCCCTGGTTCCTATGATCATGGTTGAGATGTTGTGTTCTTCGGGGCCGTTATAAGTTTCTAGATATTAATCTTGAACAATGCAAACAATTCGTGAGGAATTTCTCAAATCATATAACTGGGAAGTCATATATCTTGGAAATATATTTCCAACGGTATAAGGAATGCGTGAAACAAGAATCCGAGTCAAAATTTACGACCAAAATATGAACGACAATTTGGTAGGGTCATGTCTCTGTTTCAAAGCACTTTGAAGGAATTCCTCTGGTGTAAACTAGAGCACTTTGAAGGAACTCCTCCTTAAATTTCGAATTGATTTTCAACAATTCAACAAATTTCAGAGGATTCTGTGAAAATGCTTCCTTTGCTTTCATAGAACTTTGTGGGAACTCTTTCAGAGACTCTTTCTTTGCTTTTGAAGAGGTTTCCAACAACTTCCAAAGGATTTTTCAACAACTTTTGGAGGAGTTTTCAACAATTTTCGGAGCACTTTATGGGAACTCCTCCTTTTCTTCTAGAGAACTTTTTGGAACTCTTTTAGAGAGTTTGTGGGAACTCTTCCTTTTCTTTCAAAGCACTTTATGACAAATTCTGGAGGAGTTTTGAACAAATTTCGGAGGATTTTTCAACAACTGTTGGATCACTTTTTAACAACTTTCGAGAGAATTTTCAACAACTTTTTGAGTAATTTTCAACAAAGTTAGGAGGAGTTTTCAACAACTTCTAGAACACTTTATGGGAACTCCTCCTTTTCTTCCAGAGAACTTTGTGGAAAATATTCTGTAGGATGTTTTGGGAACTCTTTCTTTTCTTTCAGAGAACTTTCCAATAACTTCCAGAGGAGTTTTCAACAACTTCCAAAGCATTTTTCAACAACTTCCAGAGGAGATTTAAAAAATATCCGGAGCATTTTTCAACAAATTCCAGAGAATTTTGTGGGAACATGTTCAGTATGAACTAGGTCTCATCAAAGGAACTCCTCCAGTGTGTTCTGGAGAAGTTTCTAACAACTCCTCTTTTATGGGAAGAAAAAATCGAAAACAATTCTAAGTGTCCTTTTATCGGAAAGAAACAACAAGATGTTGAGTTTCAAAGTCCATAAATCTCTCATGCGATGCCCAATTGAGGTGCCAATTTTTGCAACGTGGAGAGAGTGGAGAGATTCTTCTAGTGAGATAAATCAACATGTTATTCTATCATTCTATCGGTGTAATGGTCTATGATTCTAGTTTGGGTGAGAAATCTCTGGCGATCATTTTGGCACTTTTGTATCTCAAATTTCAATTTCATCAGTTGCATTGGAATTGTAATCGCATATTTCATATAGTCAACCTATTTTGGGGATGAAAGTACACTTTGAAGAACACCGAAAATTATGCCCAAAGGAATTTTTTTAATGAAATTTTGGGTCTCATTCTTGTTGTTGTATTTCCCAAATTTAGTTCCATGAGTTCCTATTGTTGATGGTAGTGGTAGCATCAGACATGTACTTCTTCATTGGCATGTGTCTAGCATGTGTAAGTCATCAAGAAGTCTTCTAGTCTTGAGTTTTCTTTAGTTAAAAGGAATTAATTAAAGTAAAATTGTATTTATTAGTGAATTGAGTTATTTAAGGAACATGCATAGCATGCAACATGTAATATAAATCTTAAGTGGGTGTGAGAAGTAATCTCAGCTATATATCACTTTGAATGTTAGAAATATATTGTAACTCGTGATTATAAAATCAAGGCTAGGGTGAAGGAGGAAGTCACTTGTGTTGAGGGAGTCAACACATAGTCCCTTGGTGAGAGACCAAGGTGGGGAACTTTGGTGAGATGTCAAGTTTAAAATCTTTAGTGAGATGTCGAGATGAGGTACCTTGATGAGAGATCAAGGTTGGACCTAGAAAAGAAGGACTTTTGCTAGTGTGAGGATTGTAGGAGCAAAGAAGAAATTTTGCTAGTGTGAGGAGTGTAGGAGCAAAGAAGGACTTTTGCTAGTGTGAGGAGTGTAGGAGCAAAGAAGGACTTTTGCTGAAGCTAGAGTGAGGAGATATCATAGGTTGGGTGAAGATATTTCATCTAAGTATTGATGTAGACAGGGTTGGATCACAAAGGATAATGATTAAAGATCTTGGATAGGTGGAAAAAGACTTCCATCTAGAGGTCATATAGGTCAAGGAGAAGAGAGAGAAGAGGTAGTCGCAGGTGGGTTTCAGAGGATAGAAGCTTTGTACACAGAAGGTTTGTCTGCAGTGTATATTTCTCTTTGTGGGCCATTTTCCATGTTATGGGAGCCCTGATTTGACCTTAATAAAAGAATAATTGAACCGGTTTTCCCTCCGAGATTTTTCTAGAGGTAGTTTACTAGAAAATATTAGTGTCTTGTGTGATTTTGATTTCCTAGTTTATGCTTTCACTGCATGTAGATAAAGAGACTTTATTTTGAGCTAATGTGTTATTACTCATTTGTGCTTTTAGTAGATAAAGAGACTTTATTTTGAGCTAATTAGTGCATGTTTATTAGAGGATGAATATCAAAATGGTATTAGAACATACCAAGGGTTGTTAGAGAGATTCAACATGGTATCAGAGCAAGGTTTCTCTAGGAGGAAACCAAGTGCACATGGTATCAGTAAATCTATGAGATCTGAGTGACCAGGGGAGAGATCAAGTTCATATATAGGGTTATAGTAGAAAATCTATGGGATGAGGAGTGTTGAGGTGGGTGCATGAAGGACTAAGAACATATCCACTATATTTTTCAGCAGATATGTTGGATCTACAAGAGATGTTAGAAGATCTATAAACTAGCAGGAAAAAATCAAAGGACTGATTTATGGGAAACAACAGTAATGAGAAAGAACAAGTTTTTTTGCAGGTGTACAGAGGTGTATGTGTGTTACAATGGTGAGAGTTTGTTAGAGAAAGATTTGCCTCACCCTATGCAATCTTGCAGAGAGGGCCTTATTCCATTCCCCCATGCAAACTTACTTTCCCTGATTAATAAATCTATAGACAAAAATAAATTTTTTTCCACTTGTATGCACCTTTCAAGCTATACAACAAGCGTATACACTGGTTTCTCCACTATAGCTCGCGTACATCAGGATTTGTGCCAGAAAATCAAAATTAAATGTCGGGTTTCCATGTCACGACAATAGATCTTTGATCCTTGGCCTTCCATATACTGGAAACGTTCTGACTCGACCCTTCAGTTGCATTTTGAAGTCTATAAAGAAGCCAATTTCGAGCTATGGAAAAGGAGAGAGAATTCAACTTTGAGAGAAAAGTACTATGGAGAAATTATTTACTTCATATTGAGTCTGCATCCCTTTTTCCTTTAAGTTTGAACACAATGTTTAGCCCCCAATCTCTTCCCTTCTTGATGGAGAACCTCTTTGTCTCCCTTATATAAGCTTGGCTTTGGTGGAGGATTGAAGTGGTGGAGACCCATTGGAAGGAAATTGGTTTCTTGGTTCCAAACCGTGCCGACACTGAAGTCTGTAATATTTTCACTTCTGTTGATCATTTATTAATAAAAATACTCCTTTCCCGTCCAATTGATATCTTGCAAATATATGTATTATGATCCATGGGCATGTTTGTTTCGTATATTAATGGATTATGCTATCTAATGTGCTAACCTGTTATATTATCACTATATGCTTGCTCTTCTTGTTTGTTGAGAACTCATTATAGGTATAAAGATTTGGGTCGAAGTGCTCAACGGTGGACATCATCAAACATTTGGACGAGGTAGGCCTCTTTATTACCTCTCTTGCACATTAGTTTATATAGCATATGTTGGAATTGATTCGATTTATACCGTCATACCTGTCTGTTGTGGTTCACCCTATCCATAGAGAGATTTTCCTCGTAACAAAATTGGCGACTGTATTGGGGATGAATATTCTTTCTTAGGATTTGAAGTACTTTTATCCTTAGATTACTCTCATTTCTATTGTGGTTCTTTTCGTATCATTGCTTGACAGATCCTGTTCACCATGGGTTTGAGTTTTCAACCTTTCTCCCTTGCCTGGCCTTGTTTTAAAGCATATATGTGTCTTTTTGCTTGACAGTTGCGTATACACGCAGGTTGTCTCACTGCAAGCTGCGTATATACGCTCTGTTTTCCCAAACAGTTGCGTGCACCTTTTCTCCTTTCCTATTTTCTTGGGGTGGTGTTTGCTAGGTGGGATTCAATGCTTGTTGAGCCTTCTTAGGTCCCAGTAGTGCCTGTTGAGTGTCTGTGGGATGACATGAAACCCTCTTTTGGTTGAATTTTTGGGCAAAGTTTTTCTCTTCATCTTTTCATTTTTATTTTCCTTGTACATTGGGCTGGGTGTTTCATTACTTGATATCCTGCTTGAGTTAACCCTCTTTTATACACAATAGGGATATATATATCAAGTTACTTTTCAGTCCATGTATTTTCAATTTCGATATATTGAAAATACAAAAAAATAGGCATTTTGCATTTCTTGGCATTTTTTGTCTTTTGATTTTTTATCATTAGCTTAATGCATACAGTGAAAGATTTCATTTTTACTTCTAAATCACAGAGTTGAATTTGAAAATTGCATCACTTTTAGGAGCATATCATACATTAAAAGTTAAAGTTAGGACTTTGCATTATTTTCATATTTACTTTCTTGCAGAGTCATAACACCATGAGTGTCATCACCATACCTTTTTGAGTAATCACGACCATAAAATAAGCGCTATAATTTAAAATTTATTAGTAATGATTTTATTTTCTAGGGTGCACAAACTATCCTAGGATTTAGTGCCTTGGAATAGGAAATTAAATCAACATATGTGTCTGAGAAAGGGAGTTGATAAGTCCATTGTATAATTGGTAATATCAAGAGGCTCCACTCACATCGGAGTTAATCACAAGGTCGCATGAAGTTGGTTGAAGGGATATCCCCCTGATACTCGCCTAGCGTCAGATATATTTTTGTGGATTTATTCATATTTGGGGATCTTTCTAGTGCCCATACCTCCGTGAGAGGTGGTAATTTCAAGGTTTTGGGATTTTCTACCCTTCCCATACGGTGATCCAGACTTACGACTGCTCTCTTGTGCATCAGTTATACAATGGTTTATTAGTTGCTTGACTTAGATATCTCATAGGTTACTTGCAGGGGTTATTCTTCAAGTACCCTGGTTCATATAGGGGTTGAACAACACATAGAATTTATGGAGGATTACCTCTTTGGGGGGATCTGACCGATTGGTTGTTAAGCCCACGAGGGCCCTTATAACTGATTATGTTACCTCCAATATTTAGCAGGGAGTCTTAGGACCCTCTTGAGTGAGACATACCTTCTTTAGGGAGGGAGGCCACTCAACCACTTTACCCCATTTGCTTGCATACTGACCGTTTGACCTTTGGTGTGCTCTTTCCTTACTAGTTGGCCTTAGGATTTTATACTGAGTTCTCTTTATCATGGAAAACAGAGTCCCTTGGGCTCCCTCATTTACCGCTACCTACCCCATGATGCCCACTCAGTTCATGGGGATGAATCCTCCTATTTTTTATAATGGTATGCAAAACTATGATACTCAGTCCGCGCCTTGGGCCTCTAGCCATTTTTTCGTTGATATGCCTTAAACTGTGCAATCCTCTCCCTGGTCCTCTTATATGAATCCTAGCATTGGATCCAGGAGCACCATGGTTGTTCGTGCTGGAATTGTCACCGGGTGAGAAAAAATGGGAGCACTAGCATGCCCTGTTGGGCTTGGCAAGGCAGAACAGGATGCTGTAGAGCAAAAAGGTTAACAGAAAACAAAACAGAATACAATCTATCTAACAACTGAAAGCAAATAACAATTTGAAAATAAACAAAAACATCAAACGTGAGACAAGGGAGTCATCAATGGTTTCAAGGCTTGATCTATTAGCGAAACCAGAGCACATGCTGAAGACAAAGATAGGGGTTCCCTCTCCCTCCAGCAGAAGGTCCTTCGGAGCCCTCAACACAATGCTTTCCTTACAAAATGAATAGAACTGAACTGAGTGATGAAAGAACTCTGGGTTAGGCCGCTGATGGATTGCTTGTCAAAGACTGAGCTATGAATCATCTGGACAGCGTAACATTGCTTTGAATTCTCTGCTAAAACAATGAGTCT
>ML785178.1:94840-109078 GCA_009831015.1 Picea engelmannii
GACCTGTTTAGGGTTCACTTAAGCCATTAATTCACCGAATTTGCAGAGCCGACCCTGATCTGAAGGTCAAATCATCTTGGGGGCCGGTCCATTGGCGGTCGGGAGGCCGACTTAAGCAATTAATGCGCCGTATTAGCAGATGCGCGGCTTTTTGGGTTGACAAGCGCGCGTCGGGGCGTGCATGCGCCAGAAACACATTTTTGTCCCACGCATATGCGCGCGCACCAAGCTGCTGTAAAGTGCCCTTCAATTTTTGGTTACTTTGTATAGTTTTTTACCCTTCTGGAATGTTGTGAACTTAATTCAGTGCCATGAATGACTTCATTGTTGTTTTGATGATGTGGAGTTCTTGTCGCCATGTGCAGATGAAATTTCAGTGATAACAATGGTCTTGATGCCTACGTCTTCATTTGATACGAGTCATTTCCCTCAATCCGCTTTCACGACAGGAGGTGGGAACCTCCCCTCTTATGGATCCAATCTGAGTTATTCTCTTTCAAGAGCTAATACTTAGATGGGTGCTTACTCTACTTATTACACCCCATCCACGTATCCTTTGTCCGCCATGTCGTTTCCTTCAAGTAGTTTTCCGATGACTAGTCCTCATGCATCCCTAGGTATTTCATATGGGGAGAACTAGTTTTACGGATCGGTCTTTCCCCTTTAAGGAACCCCTTCATAGGGGGAAAATATATATCCTCACTTGAATAGTCCTTATCATACTCCCGTCTCTTCGTAGACTTCAGTGATGATACCCGTACACACCTCCTCAAATCAGTTAGGTGGAGGGTACTATCTTCTGGGACAGGGACATGGGGTAAACTAGGATATTTCTTGGTTTGCAATTCTCTCAAGTCAATCTTCCCTGGACCTTGGAATCAAATTCCACAACCTACTGCTAGCCCAGTCACTGTCAGTCATACTGGAGCTCCATCACCAACCTCTTCCAACCATGTTGGAGATAGGTCAACCACTCCTTTTAGTCATGTTGACAACCCGCACCCAGCCTCTGCCAATCATGTTGGGGTTACCATTATTATCAATACCACATCTCTGAACCATGTACATCATGTAGGAGATGACTCTCTCACCTCTGATACTCATGATGAGAGTATGTCTCTAGCCTTTGTGAATGACGTTGGGGGCATTGAGAAGCCTCAATGCCTCAAGCGTAAGCCTAAATTCCTTTGCAAGACTTGTGAAGGAAGTCATCTTACTCATTTGTGTCCAGCCACAACCATGATACCAGAAGCTTGGGGCTCACCCAAGGGCCCTTCAGATTCTGAAGCATCTATGGTTTCCCCACATCTTGTTCCTCCTTTGATTGACACAGTGGTAACACCGCTGCAATCCTCTCCTGACCTCACACCCATTGTCAAGGGTGACATGTTCCTTATCCCTATTACCATGCATCCTCTTCAACCTAGAATTGAAGAATTGGTCGTAATAGTGCAATCTCTGGTCAATCCTACTCTCCTTGTGGAGAGTGATGCATCCTTTGATCATGTCGTCAACATTCTAGATTTTGCACCTTCTAAACAAGAGAGAGTTTTCCTTTCACCAAGTCCTCTCCCTCTTGGTTTTGAGATCACTTTTTACTGGGATAGTTCTATGGGGTACCCAATTCCCCCACCTATGTATTTTCCATTAAGAGGCATTGTTTGATCTATTACAATGACTATATACTCAGTTAGTTCTTTATCCTCCCTGACTTGGAGAGATTTGGGTTTCCCCAAGATTATGTCAGATATTCATAAGATACTAACATTCTCCAGAAGGCCGGTATGGGAGCCTTGGCCTCCCCCATTACATGTTTATTAGAATAGTGCCAAACAATTTTAATTTAAGCTCTTTTCCAACTCGTCTAAAATGGAAAAGATTGTCGAGTGATTTGTCCCTTTCACACTCGTTAAATTGGATTTGAAAGATCACGAGTCTTAGTTAAGCTATTTTCTGACTCGTTATTAAAGAGTGAAAAGACGTTTGTTTGGCACAAGTTTATCCCTTTTTCACACCAAGTAGACTAAAATACATAAAAAAGGACATGTTTTGGCGTTAAGTTGTGATTGCATCTCATGCCCTCACTTGCAGTATTGAGCCTATAGCCAGTTCTCTCTTTGCGTTATAAACTCTTTTCCTCAACAGTTTTGCATGCTAGGGTGAAGGAGGAAGTTACTTCGGGAGGAAGTCACTTGTGTTGAGGGAGTCGACACAGAGTCCCTTGGTGAGAGACCAAGGTGGGGACCTTTGGTGAGATTCCAAGGTTAGGATCTTTGGTGAAATGATGAGATCGGGTACCTTGATGAGAGATCAAGTTTGGACCTAGAAAAGAAGGAATTTTTCTAATGTGTGGAGTGTAGGAGAAAATACACACTTTTGCATACACTAGAGTGTAGAGATCTCATAGGTTCGATGAAGATATTTCATCCAAATATTGATGTAGAGAGATGTGGATCACAAATGATAGTGATTCAATATATTGGATAGGTGGAGAAGGACTTTGACGCAACCCCCCCCTTCCCTCCTGGGGGTTCTGTGACCTCTCAATCAAGGATCTTTAAGCACTCGAGATGAATTAGCTCCTCGAGACCTTGTTGGCCTCAACTTGAATAGAAAATAGGCCCTTCTGTCACCTTAGGTGCATGTCGTTTGGCACCCGTGGGCCCCTTCCTAAGTTCTTTTCTAATTTTCAAATTTCTTGCGCTAACTCTTTTCCACTAGCCCTTTCCCACATGTGACCTCAGGCTATGACCCTGGGCCTAATCTCCAAGGCGCTTCGTAACTGTGGCGTTTGGGAGTCCTAAATGTTATAACTCCTTTTCCCCTGAAGTAACTTTTCCATGAATTTGTGGATCAAGTGCCACACATCCTTCTCCAACAAGCCGTTTAGATGGGGTTCGCTACTTCAGCCTTCGGGGCTTCTCGTGCCTTCACCTCTCGTTTTCCCCGAAGTAATTTATTTCCAAAGCGACAGATGTGGCACCACATGTCCACACATTAAACAACTAGGATGAATCCTACCTTTTGGCACTTCGATTGACTTCTGGTCAATGACCCACCTTCCCTCCTTGATCTCTTTCCCCGAAGCGCTTTTCCCCTAAGTCTATGGATTTATGCCACATATCCTCACTACAACCAATGACTCATATCTACTTCGCACTTTGCTATTTCATGAAGATTGCTAACTGCTTGGCGCAATTCCTTTAGATCATGAACTTTCGAAGGAACTCATGGTTAACCATCATGAAACTTCTCTCAGATTTGAAGATCTAAAATGACTCCGCTTCTCTAGAAAGGATCTTGACCACTCAACTTGAAAATACTTAACAACACCTCCTTCCTGAAGGATTTATCCAACCCACATTTTGGAACTTGTATTTTCTTAGAGCTTTGGACTCTTTGAAGGGTTTCTTCAACACTTAGTTGAATTTTGGATCTATGCACGCCTTGCAACATATCTTCGCACACACTTATGCGAGTAATTTCTCGAAATACTCCTACTAAACTTCTGATTCAAAAGACTTCGTCGATGCACTCCTTGCAAACTTTTTTCACATTATGCACACAAAGCCTCAAGTTATATCTTCTGAGCTCAGATATGAATCAGGCTCTGTCAACGCACTCCTTATGGATGATACGCACTCCTTGCAGATGATACACACTCCTTGCGTAGGCTCGTGGAAGAGGAACAAGTGAAACTTATCTAATGTTTCACAGATTCATACATTCAATAGTATAACTCATGCATTTATGAAAACACAAAATAACAAAGGACATTTAAGAAACAACAACACCATGCATTGGGTCAATATCCCTCTATTATATTCATTCAAATTTAAATGGCTACAACTATGATAAACAACAACAACTAAATGTAGCAACGACTAAATCACAGTGATCTCCTACTAATTTGCAGTCGCCTCATTTGGGCGTACAATGCATTTACTTATACAAGAGGGATCCTAGGGTTCCATATGATTACCTATCTTATCGAAGTAAAAGCTAACAACTACTTAAGTCTTGTTACATTAAATGTCTGAGATAGACAGATAAGAGCAAAAGCTCCAGATCTATGTGGCGATCTATTACATTAAAGGAAAATATGATCTTCTCCCGATCTTACGCGATTGTTTAGCCTCCAGATATTAAAGATCTTATTTAATTCTCAATCCTTTCAAAATATTTACAGGATACACCATCTTTTAAAATTAAAATTTAACTCAAAAGGTGCACTAGGGAGATGAGTTGTCTCTCCAAGTGTGCTTTAAAATCATCATACTCCTGTCTCTCCTGCATCATACTCCACTGCTGGTAAAATCATGAGATCCTACTCATGGATCCCTCTGGTATGTTGTTGAGATCCTCTAGGATCCCAAACCTGAAATTGGAGCTATCCACTTGCTCCTTTGATTTGTTGCTCTTGCTTTCATGTTTCTCCTGCAGGTTCTTTACTGTCTCGTCCTTCTCTGTTGTTGGTTGTCTTCTTTATTTCTTCCAACATCAATCTCTTTATCTCCTCTATTTCTTTGTCTAGGCGGTCCACTGGCTAGCTTTCCTCTTGCAATCTGCTATGTTGCACCTCCTCATGTTGAGTAAAGGGAAAATCAACATGATCTCACACTCTGTCTCCATTACTTGTGGCCTTGACTTGCCACTTCACTACAGACTCTAGTTCTCCAGGCTCCTTATTGAGTTGTTACTCAACTTCCTCCTCTGACATGTTGACTTCTGTCAGTTATTCTACTGGTACATCTCCAACTTCCTCCAGTTGCTCCTCTGCTGGTTGGTATTCTCCTCCACCTGTTTCCAACTTAGCATGTTGGATGTGCATGATTTTCATTATCACCCTTCTCTCCAAGGCTTCCATTTCTTCACAAATATCAACGAAATCTATGTTGTTTGCTTCCTCTTCTGTTGCAGGTTCTAGTGTTGCAGTCATCTTCTATTCAACTTCCTGGATGAAAATTTTGAGCCATTCCTCAAAATGATATTCTTCTTCTTCTACTGAGGAAGACTTCAGTATCTTCTCCTTCTCCTCCTTAATGAAAATCACAATTTTATTTCCTTCTTCTTCTACTACACCTGAACTTTGTGCACTGGCCTCTGTTGGGCTAACTGGAAGGAATATTTGAATTTCCCCAATGATCAAAATACTCCTCTAATCCTCCTCCTCTGTGATGGAAGTATTTAACTTATCATCATATTTATTCATATGGTCTGAAACTACACATGAATCTTCATATGGATGAGGCCTTTCCTTTGCCTCCCTTTCATCCGTCAGCACTCCTTGTTGATTTGAACTCTCAGCTGAGTTATTCTCTTCTTCCTTTCCCCCTGGAAATCTAGGATTTATCCTCTTCCCTCTTGGCAGTCTATGAGATATTACACTAATCTCTGCTCATTTCCCTCTTGGAAATCTGAACTTCCACCTCTTCCCTCCTAGTATTCTATGATATCTCCAGCTGATCTCATCTCATTTCCCACCTGGAAATTTTAATTTTCATTACTGCCCTCCTGGTAGTTCACGAGATCCTCCAATGATATCTCTTTTTTCTCATCACTTCCCTCCTGGAAGTTCATGAGATCCTCCAATGATATCTCTTTTTCCTCATCACTGAGGATTTCTCCAACTTCTGGCTCGCAAATGAAAACCTGCTCCTCCTCCGTGTCACTGAGGTTTTCAACATGCCTCAACCACCTTCTCAAGACTTGTTTCTTCCTTTTGGCCAACAAATTCTGAACAATCCATTTTTATTTCCTTTTCAAAGGCCATTCGTACCTCCAGTGTACCTATGATTCTTGTTGCATCTTCAACACCAACCTCTCCATTTTTTCTCGGATTTCTCTTATCTCTTTATCCATTTTTGCCTTGCTTTTCTACAGGTGGTATTCTCTTTGACCATGATTATAGCCTTCAGTAGCCACCTTCTTCCTTTGTATTCATCTCACTTGGTTGTCTGTTGTCTAATCTACAACTGAGAGCACCTCCAACTTCTCCTATAGCTCACATGGTTGCTTTCATGAATGTTGTTTTCATGAATGTTGCACATTTGCAAGCAATCACGCACAAAGCATCAACACTCTTCCTTCTCCTTCACCTTTTGTCTACAGATGAAATTTAGCTTCTGATACCATTTGATGTTATCAGACTATCCCCTCTTTCTGTTTCCTATTGTCTGCAAGAAAATTTCTACTCTGATACCACTTGATGGTATCATACTACTTTCTTTGTCTACTCTCTGCTACCTGAAAACAAATTCAAGCTCTGATACCACTTGATGCAGACCCCCCTTCCCTCCCAGGGGTTCTACGACCTCCTGGTCAAGGATATTTAAGCACTTGAGTTGAATTAGATCCTCAAGACCCTACCGGCCTCAACCCAAATCAAACACGGGCCCTTCTGTCACCTTAGGCATAGGTCGTATGGCACCCGCGGGCCCCTTCCTAAGCGCTTTTCTAATTTTCAAATTTCGAGCGCTAACTCTTTTCCACTAACACTTTTCCACATGTGACCTTCAGCTATGACATGGGGCTTAATATCCAAGGCTCTTCGTAACTTTGGATTTCAAGAGTCCTGAACATTCTAACTCCTTTCCCCCTGAAGTAAATTTTCCACGAAGCTGTGGATCAAGCGCCACACATCCTTCTCCAATGGACGATTCAGATGGGATTCAATGCTTCATCCTTCGGGGCTTCTCGTGCCCTCACCTCTCATTTTCCCTGAAGTAATTTATCACCAAAGTGATGGATGTGGCACCATGTGTCCACACGATCAACGACTAGGAAGATCCATGCCTTTTGGCACTTCGATTGACTTCTAGTCAACGACCCACCTTCCCTCCTTTATCTCTTTCCTCGAAGTACTTTTCCCCTAACTCTATGGATCTCTACCACGTATCCTTGCTACAACCAATGACTCAGATCTACTTCACACTTCACGATTTCGTGAATATTGCTAATTGCTTGGCGCAATTCCTCAAGATCGTGAACTTCTGAAGGAACTCAAGGTTAATCACCATGCAACTTCTCTCAGATATGACAGTCTGAAATGACTCCACTTCTCCATAATGGATCTTGATCGCTCAACTTGCAAATACTTAAAAACTCCTCCTTCTTGAAGGATTCATCCCCCCCACTTTTTGGAACTTGTCCTTTCTTAGAGCTTTGGACTCTTTGAAGGGTTTCTTCGACACTTAGTCAAATTTTGGATCTGTGCACTCCTTGCAACAGATCTTTGTACACACTTCTATGAGTTATTTATTGAACTACTCCTCTTGAGCTTCCGATTCAAAAGACTCTATTGATGCACTCCTTGCAGACGTTTTGCACACTCTGCACACAAAGCTTTGATTTATCTCTTCTGAGCTCAGAGCCAAACCAGGCTCTGTCAACGCACTCCTTGTAGATGATACACACTCCTTGCATAGTCTCTTGGAAGAGGAAAAAGTGAAACTTATCTAATGTTTTACAGATTCATACATTCAACAGTATAACTCATGCATTCATGAAAACAAAAAATAACATAGGACATTTAAGAAACAAAAACACAATGTATTGGGTCAATATCCCTCTGTTATATTCATTCAAATGTAAATGGCTACAACTATGATAAACAACAACTAAATTCAACAATGACTAAATCACAACAATATCCTACTAATTGGCAGCCACCTCATTTGGGTGTACAATGCATCTACTTATACAAGAGGGATCATAGGTTCCATTTGATTACCTATCTTATCGAAGTAAAAGATAACAACTACTTAAGTCCTATTACATTAAATGTCTGAGACAAACAGATAAGAGAGAAAGCTCCAGATCTATTTGGTTATCTATTAAATTAAAGGAAAATATGATCTTCTCCTGATCTTATGCGATTGTTTAGTGTCCATATATTAAAGATATTCTTTAATTCACAATCCTTTCAAAAGATTTACAGGATACACCATCTTTTAAAATTCAAATTTAACTCAAAATGTGTGCTAGGGCGCTGAGCTGTCTCTCCATGTGCGCTTTGCTGACGATGCTCCTACATCAGAATTCCATCTAGAGGTCATAAATTTCAAGGAGAAGAGAGCACATAGGTAGTTGTAGGTGGGTTTTAGAGGATAGAAGCCAAAGCAAAGCATAGCACCATACACAAGTTTTTGTAAATGTACGCGGGTATCAGTGGAGACAGTTGCATATGTACTTGGGTTTTCTAAAGGACAGTCATGTACACCTCAAGAAACATTTTTATACAGGGTGATACAATAGTACAAGAATTTCCAGGTTTGTCTACAGTGTATATTTGTCTTAGTGGGCCATTTTCCCTGTTACGTGAGCCCTGGTGGAGGAGAATAAAAGAGGTCTCGAGATGGAGGTGTTGGGTATGTTGGGTATAGTGAGAGCCCTGATCTCATGTATTGTGCACTGATATGGAAGCAAAGTGGATCTAGGGATTGTGGGGGTTCGGGGGCAAGAACTCGCGAGAAAAAAAAAATTGGTCCATTTTTGGAGGTTTTTTGCGTCCATTTTTTTACATCTTTTCGACACATGGTTTTCTAATTTTGGTTGTTGACTAATACAGGTCAATGTATTAGGGGTTTGGATGTATTGGGATCCTATATGTATATTTTATTATAAACAATGAATAATATGGTGAATAGAATATTAGAGGTGCGACTCTAAATAGGTTGTTGGTTTTTCCGTTTTGGGTTTCCAAGGTAAAAATATTTGTGTAATGTGTGTGTGCCATTATATATTTTATGTTTTGTTTTTTTTACTCAAAAAAGGAGCACGGGAAACCCTCGAGTACTTCCCCACATTTTGTGGATGGTAAACGAGGTAAGTTGTTTGTCCTATTTACAGGCCTAACCCAATGGGGACATAAAGTGAGGCCCTATACATGCTCTTGGTCGAGGATTCAACCTAGGAACCTCATTCGAGAAAACAATGACACTCATCCACTTGAGCTAACCCATCGAGCTATATTTTATGGTTTATTGAGAATATATTTGTATTAATTAATCATACAAGGTTAAAATCTACATTTGGTATCAAAGAAATTATTGGCTTCAGGGGGACGCCTTTGTGTTTAGGGGTTTGGCTCAGGTCTTTTATAAGCCTTGTTACAATGGGCGATCTGCGATATTGATTATTTAGGTGAAAATAAATGGAAGGCAGTTCGAAAATAGAGATCAAGAAATTTAATGAGTAAAGTTTTGAGTAGTGGAAGATCAAGATGGAAGATCTATTGGTAGACAAATATCAGTGGATTGTTGTAGATCTAGGTAATGCACCTACAAAAATTTCAGTAGAATACTAGAAAATTTTGGATCATAAGGTGAAGAGCACAATTTGTTTGTGTCTCTCAGATTCAATATTACTAAATGTGTCAAGGGAAGCTACAACAAAGGAATTATGGGATAAGTTGGGGATTTTCTATCAGTCTAAGCCTTCAATATAACTTTAGGATGAAATATGGAGACTCGGTGATAAGGAATATGAATGCCTTCAATGTTGTGTTAAGTTGGTTATTATATGTTCATATTAAAATTTCATATGAAGATAAGTGTATCATTTTATTGTGCTCTTTACCAAACTTGTGGGGCAATCTAGTTGTGGCCATAGATAGTAATACAACTAATTTAAGTTTTGATGATGTGGTCTCATCCTTTTTTTCTGATGATATGAGATGGAAGAACATGGAAGGTCATAACACATATGCATTATTTGCAAGAGGACACTCTCAGAAAATAAATAGATCTAAGTCCTCAAGTGGGAGATCTAAATCTAAGGATAGATATAAATATGTTGGAAAATTTGTAAAGGTATGATGGAGATGTGGAAAAGAAGGATACTACAAGAAGCAACATAGATCCAAAAGCATTGAGAGAGGGAATGGATATAAAGATGATCCTTCTATATAAGAAAACAAATTCTCATAAGAAGGAGGGGATATGTAGTTTTCTTCATCAGAACACATGCAGATCATGAGGCATGGTTGGTTGAATCAGGCACATCCTTTCATATGACTCCTCATAGGGAGTGGTTCTTTGAATATGAAAGGTATGATGGAGGTGATGTTTTCCTAGGTGATGACTCGAAAAAAAAAATCATAGTACAAGGAAAATTCAAGTCAAAGCTCATGGATGGAAGGATTAAAACATTGTCTGGTGTTCTACACATCTTAGGATTGCCCAGAAATTTGATTTATGTAAGAAAAATGGATGATCCAGGGGTAAAAAAAGTGTTTGAGAAAGAAACCTATAGGATGGTTTGAAGACAAATGGTTTTTTTGAAGGGATTTTGGATTGGAACTATGTATAATCTATAGGAAATAATTATTAGCGATAGGTGTAATAGTTACATTGTTCCTGAGATTGGAACCAAAGAATAAAAAACTCCTACATTCTCTAGAGAAAAGGATATGTTGTGGAATCAAAGACTGGGGTATATTGGAGAGAAGAGATTTAGACTACTACATGGTAAAGGTATGGTTGAAGGTATGTCTAACTTCTCTCTGGATTTTGATTTATGTGAACATTGTGTATATGGGAAGCATAATCAAGTGAGATTCCCCTCTGGTGTAACAAGGGAAAATGGAATTTTACAATTGGTGCAAAGTGATGTGTTTGGACCTATGTTGGTTCCATGACTAGAAAAATATGTGTACTATGTCTCATTTATAAATTAATTATTGGGGAATACATGGATATATTTCCTTAGGAATAAATCTGAAGTCTTTGACAGGTTTAAAGAGTTTAAGGCTCGTGTGGAGAATCAAACAGAGAAAATAATTAAGGTGTTGAGGATGGAAAATGGTAGAGAGTTTTTTAGAAATGAATTCAAAGAATTTTGTAAGAAGTGTAGTATATAAAGGTAGATTACTAATCCATATACACCTCATCATAATGCATTTTTCAAAAGGATGAATAGGACGTTGATGGAAAAATCAAGGTGCGTGCTCAACGACATCAGGTTAGGAAAATAATTCTAGGTAGAGGCAATGGTATTGTATGTTACTTGGTCAATCGATCACCCTCATCATAATTGGATGAAAAGACTCCACATGAGGTATGGATTGTTAAGAAACCATCTCTCACACATCTCAAGGTATTTGGTTGTGATTCCTATGTTCACGTTCCAAAGGAAAATAGGAGTAAACTAGACAAAAAAAGTTGAAAAGTGTATCTTTATTAGGCATAAATATGGTTTGAAAAGTTATAAGATTTGGAACCTAGAAACTAAGAAGGTAGTGTATCGTTGAGATGTGGTATTTAGAGAAATCAAAGATGTTGTCAAATAGCAAGTCCTACCAAGGAAGGAAGAACCGGAGAAAAAAGAGTTTAAGTTGAAGGATGATTAATTAGACTCTACAAAGGAACAATAATTAGAAGAAGAAGGTCCTCATACTCTAGTATTGAGGAGTTTGGTTCAAAAAAGAAGGAAACCAGAAAGTTATACTCCACATGATTTCCATTCAAATTTTGTTTTGTTTATTACTGATGATTATCTTAGAACTGCTAGGGATGAAGTGGATCCAGAGGATGGAAAATTATGGAAAAGGCCATGGTTAAAGAAATGGCATTCTTGGATAAGAATGAGGCTTGGGATCTAGTGTAATTGCCGAATGGAAGAAATCCCATTGGAAACAAATGGGTGTTTAAAAAGAAGTTAAATGGAGAAGGCAAAGTGGAGAAATACAAATCTTGGTTAGTAGCAAAAGGTTATTCCCAGGTTTAGGGAATTGACTTTGGTGATATTTTTTCTCATGTTTCCAAGTTAACTTCTACTAGATTTATTTTATCTATTTCTATTGTGTTTTATATTTAAGTAGGATAGATGGATGTGAAGAAAACATTCCTACATGGGGATATGGAAGAAGAAATATACATGAAGCAACTAGAAGGCTTTGTTGTGAAGGAAAACAAGGAGTTGGTATGCAAGATAAAAAAAAGTCCTTGTATGGGTTAAAGCAATCACCAAGGATGTGGTATCAAAAATTTGATACTTATATGTTTGGGATTTGGCTTCACAAGGGTCAAAGCAGACCACTATGTGTATTTCAAATTAATTGGTGATAATATTATTTATTTGGTCTTGTTTGTGGATGATATGTTGTTGATAGGAAACAACACAGAGATTATCCAGGATATGAAAACTCACTTGTCCTCTAAATTTGACGTGGAGGATCTTGGTGCTGCAAATTTCATTTTCGGCATGGAAATTAAAAGAGATCAAGTAAACAAGAAACTCTGGTAAAATCAAAGAAAATATGTCCAAACAATATTGCATAGGTTTAATATGCAGTAATGTAAACCGATCAAGGTTCCTATTCATATAGGTGTAAATTTATCTACAAATCAATGTCCCAAGACACGAGAAGAGGAAGAGTACATGTCTTGAGTTCCATATGTGAGTGTGGTTGGAAGTTTTATGTACACAATGTTCTGTATTAGACCTTACATTGCACATGCAGTGGGAGTTTTGAGTAGGTATATGTCAAAACTAAGGAAGGATCATTGGACAACACTAAAGATGGTTTTTCAGGTATTTGCATGGCACTATCAGTTATGGATTGTGCTTCCAAGGAATACTGGGATTGGTTAGAGTGTTGGACATACATGGCTTTGTGGATTCATAATGGGATATAGATATGGATAATAGAAGATCTACAAGTGGGTATGTGTTTAACTTATTTGGAGAAGCAATCAGTTGGATGATCAAAATATAGTCTATAGTGGCAATCTCAACTACAAAAAATGAATACATGGAAGCCACTCATGCAAGTAAGGAAGAAATATGGTTACAAATATTGTGTTTAGGTATTGGGTTGGTACAACAAGTTGTAAGGATATATTGTGATAGTTAGAGTGAAATCTTCTAGGCGAAGAACCCAACTTATCATTCAAAGACAAAGCATATTGATGTTCAATATTACTTTGTGAGAGACATGGTTGAAGAAAAGAAGGTGGTGTTGATTCAGGTCGACACTTTGGAGAATGTTCCATATTCTTGGTGTAGAGGATATATGGGCATTAGTTCCTTATATTTTTTACTATGTAATCATGTAACCTCTTGTATGTAAAGAAAACAAGTGGGAGAATGTTGGTTTTGTGTTACATTATTTGTAAAATTGATCTAATATACTATACACTGATATGAGAGAAAAGGGGGTTTGAGAGGTGGTTTGTACCCCCCAGGTAGGGGGTTGCGGGGGTTCAGGGGAAGGAGCCCCCGAGAAAAAAAAATTGGTCTGATTTTGGATATTTTTTGCATCCATTTTTGGTGGTTTTTCAACACATGGTTTTCATTGATGGTTTTCTAATTTTGGTTAAGGAATTAGAGTTGTTGACTAATCCGGGTCAATGGATTATGGGTTTGGATGTCGCGAGATCCTATATGTATATTGTATTGTAAACAATGAAGAAGATTATGAATATAATATTAGAGGTATGGCTCTAAACATGCTGTTGGTTTTCCCAGTTTGGGTTTCCAAGGTAAAAATGTCTGTGTAATGTGTGTGTGTGTGTGACATTGTATCTTTTATGTTTTATTAAGAATCTATTTCTAGTAATTAATCGTACAAGTTTAAAATCTACAGGAGGTGTGTCACTGGAAATGTCTATGTCAATGAGAAAAATAAGAATGTTGTTGATACTCGCAACATCAATGACATATCACAATCTCTATGTTGAGATATCAGTAATAGAAAAGGGAAAATTGTGGATATCAGTGAATCAGAGGACCTCGGAGGAACGATTCTGGCGAACGGCTCTTCTTCATCAGAGATGGTGTTTGGAACTCCTCCTGCTGTACTGGTGGATTTTGTGGGAACCCCTTTGGTCACACTGGAGAGGACAATGAGAACCTTGTCGATGGGGAGGCCAAGCTAGGAGGGGTTTTTCCTATGTCATCAAGGATGATGATGGGAAAGCTTCTTGTCATACCAGAGGTGTTTTTCGTAACTCCTCTTGTCACGCCAGAGATGATAATGGGAATTGTTTTGGTAAAGAGTTAGATGTATGGGAGGGTTCGCTTGGAACTGCTCTAGTTGCACTGGAAATTATGATGGTAAGTTATTCGATGTATCGATGGATTTCAATGAAACTCCAATGGTATTACCAGAACTCTGAGGAATATGAAAGTAAAGAAACCTATCAGAAGAAGAATAATCAAGAATCACTGCAAATGGTGAAGCATGGAGAGTGGGAAGAGAGGTTTGAGATTTTGTATTTGCATGAGAGAGAATGA